>CM030370.1:158757583-159043376 GCA_003604175.2 Clonorchis sinensis
TGTATAAAATGAGTATAGGTAGTTGTCACACACAACTCTGCCAAGTAGAATTATGGCACCCCCTTTTTTTGTTCATAATCAGTCCACTCTCACTGGATAGTAATAGATGATTTTGTTGAAAAAGGCTGCTCGTCCAGTCCCGCGCTCGTAAGCTTTCGTGATCGCTTGTACATTGAAAACGGCTGAATCACTGCGTCGTGGTGAATTTAAGCGAAACCATAATGAGAGTCATGTGGACACTGGTAGATTATTTCGGGAAGCTCTCTCAAATGGCCTACAGACGGGTGTAAAATGATGTATTCTCCCTCCAGTTAAGGGAGTTTTGAGATATGACCTTTAGATATAACGGTACTTCCACACAATTACAGGCAGTCACTTTTACATCCGACCAGCACAAGTTGGAAGATATTGGAATGCACGGGGAAACGTACACCGGACCTCAAAATTTCGCATATCTCGGCGCGGGAACTTCAACCATTACTTCGTTTATAAGCAGTTGCGAAGCATTGGTAAAATTGGGAAACAGGAACAGATATGGGCGTTGTTTGAGGCAGAGTGACGGAAAGTGGCCTATCGAGTGAAAGTACGGAAAGTTGGTTGCACTCTCAGGGGCTGTATGAAAGTTCGGAAAATGACGCCGAATATGGGACTGAATGATCCGAGAAGCTAATCCGGAAATGACACGGGATCTTACTGACAATGCTCTTAAGACAAAAAGCACTACAGAATGGCTTAATGAGTACTGTGACATGATGTCAAACAAACCACTCCCATTTCTTTGTACTGTGACTTCCCATCTGAACAAGGAGACCAATCAAGTTTATGTTCTGCTTGAAGAAAACCGTAAGGATACATATTATTTGTTTCAACCTGCCTAAGGCATTGGGTCTACCCATCATCGGCACACGAGCATCTTCTGACGTGCCAGCTGACAAGGAAAAGAGTAAGGAAAAGCATTGATTGAAGGCCTGAAACGAGGGTCATACACTTGATCACAGTAATCATAAGACGTTTGAACTCCCATATGTTTGTTTTTGGCCTCCTTTGGTAGGCCGGTTATTGCACTTGACACTTTCCGTACTGTTTGCTTGTGTGCCTATCTATGCTGTTCCCTTAGAATTATTGAAACTGAGTCTGAGTGCGTTTCTGTTGCTTCTGATTTGCATCCCCAGTATGTCGGATACGACTGCCTAACAAATAACAGAATTACTGATACTTCCCGTTGGACTAGCATCCCACTTAACGACACGTGGCATGTTGTTCAATGGGCCAGCGAAGACTGCACCTGAAATGTGTTCGAGGGCACGCTTGACGCGCTGTTTTATGCGCAAAAAATGCCACAGTATTTGAAACCGGGGTCGACAAATCGCCATATAGTAATGGTTGAGTCACTGTAGGCCGGCGGGGCAACTTAGGAGAGTGAATGATGGGTCATCCAGTGCTCAAACGTTCCACCCAAAGTTACTCTGTCGTAGTAAACAAATTTCAATGAGTACCCTGCATTCTAACACAACCTTTCACAGTAAAGTGTACGAATGCCCTCCACCAGCGTCTGGGCACGATGTTAACGAGGTCAATATGTTAGAAGACAAATGGGATTACGTAAAGACCATCGGACAGCGAAAACAAGCTACGTCCGAACAGACGCGTGCCAGCCGAGGAAGGGGCAGTTTGCCCGTGTGAGCAGTGAGCAGTGGGCTGAAATTACTCTCTGAAAAGCGGTCAATTAAAACATTGTCTAAAGACCGGAGATACTTTAATTTCCAAGCCCATAACTCCCTTCTGTAACAACGAAAAACCGTATATTCATACTTAGCTAAATTGAAACTAGGGAATCCAAAAGTGGTCCCAGCATTAGCGGACATCTTTTAAGGTAGATTCTAGAAGGGCTAATTTTTGCGTAATTCCACCGTTCTTTCCGTTTGCGTCACACAAAAACACTACCCTGAGAAATTTCAGAGCACACAACTGTCGTCTTCCTCCCATTCGAGACAATAGATTCATGTGTGGTGCGATAGGAAAACAATCACCCTTGTGTGTGCCGAAAAATGCTTTTGATCTGTGTTCATAGTAGTACTACAACTGACCTTTAGCAACACCCGAAATAGCGTCTTTTTTTCAGATAGTAAGACATCTGTGGGGTAGAATTTCATAAGTTTGCCCACAGTTCTCTTCAATAAGCACAACTAGCATTCGTTTCAAAGGGGAATTGGTAAAATATTATTGTGTTGAAGACGCCTAATCCCGCTGTACAAATGTTAAGCGAGAAAACATTTTTCATCCGATCAGTTATTGAGAAATCAAGACTTGATAAGTTGATTATTTTTCAGTTGAATCGCGGTCAGGCTATAGATCCCATCAATCACTCAACAAGAGTAAGGCGGCCAACGGTTGATTCACCGACTACAGCTAGGTTAGTAGCGATCGGCCATTTGACCTGTCTAGCACCTTAAATGTTGTTTGTAGTGTTTAGCGCTCTGGTGCATTCTCAAACATTATCTTGCGATTTAAAAAATCACTCGAGACAGTATGGGCAACTGTCTATCGACCATATACCTTCAAGTAGGTTATAACGCGCGTCACAAAATCTTATTTCGTAACCTAACTTCGGATTACCAAGGTAACTCGCAAAATACACTCATTTAATGGATTACATACAATCTGGTGTTCGGGTCGAACACTTGCTTGACAAAACTCGGGGCTACGCCTACTTGATCAGCTCCAAGAAAAGCAAAACCTGTGGTGTGCAGTTGAACCGTTTTCAGCAACTTTATGTTTAGTGCATTCCGTCAAGGCCCCTGCCCAGCGTTTGGTATCTCACAAAAAAATGCAAACCGAAACTGCCGCTTGTGGCAGCCTGAGTGGTGTCAAAAGTTTTTATCGTAGAATTGTAGCGCTAGTGGACTCATTGTTTTATGTGTATCCACTGACCGTTTTTGAGGGAGCTTCTCCGAAACAAATTTTGTAGTAAATTATAAGTTCACATTTGTGACACTTCTATCTGTCTCAGGCGAACGCGAGATATCTGAAATGCAGATTTTGATACAAGTCAAATTACACAGGTTGAGCGCTTTGTGGGGTTTTTTGCCTGAATTATGTTATCCAATAATGCATGAAATTGCTGTTCATTTGTTCCCTGTTCTAAAAGTTGAGGGGCTAAATAAATCCACCGCATTCACCATTCTTTTAGTTGTTTGAGAAGCAAGCAGTCCAACTGTCTTTAGTGATGGAGCTGACTAAGTAAGGTCTATACATGATGTGTGACATGCTTGAAAATTTAATGTTTCGGGCAAATCCAGTTGTTGTTGGTTCAGCTGGTGTGGATCGAAGGCATCATACAGCCGCCTGTTTCCGTATCCGAATAAAACTGAACTTGGAATCCCGATTGCGGTATTTTTTATCATCCAGTGAATCGCAGACTCTATAGAATTTAAAATTTTCTGGCAAACATGCGACAATGCAGAAATCACTACTTGAGCCGAACTGAACTGTAACACCATGCAAAATTTTCACCTATTAACCGAGGCAGTTGTGTCTAAAGCCCGCTTCATGGAACAATAAAATCCAGCCGATTAGCTCTCAGCGTGTGCCCTCAACTTTGTCCACAAATGCGAGACATTTACTGCCTTGCCACGGTCAGCTTGCTTCCAGTTCTTCTGGTGAGTGCACTTTTCGGATAGTGGATTATTTCCGCCGTTCAGGTAGATCTTCTTGTTATGATTTGTCTTGATCCAGATGAAATCCGGTCATTCATGGTTCTTGCGGACATCCTGGAAGGATAGCATTTTGACAAGTCAAATAGCCTTCGTAGTATAAGTATCATGTTACCATAAAGAGAGGAAATAAAACTCAAAAGGTTAGCAAAACAGTTCGTGTTTGCCCGTATTCTATTCTGTAAAGACGCAGTACCCAACGTTCAGTCTGTGGACTATAGTCAAACCAGTCACACAGATCATCTAGTTTTTTATCGTTTTTCAACTCAAGGTAACGAAGTGAACGAATTCTATACATATTGGACGGTTTCATAAAACAATGCTGATTTAGGAACAGACCATTTCTGAACAACTGTCCTCAGGAAGTCAAGTTCTCTGACACGGCTATGATCATCCGTACCGTATAAACAATGGAATTTTAAAGAGGTCCATGCATTTGAGCGAGTTGCTCATCTACGATGATAACCAAGTAAAGTACGAGAATGAGGAATGATAATTACTGAACGTGGATGATCAGTCCCGTTATTAGAGAACTGGTTTTTAAAACTCAAAAAACACTCTATTAACAGCACTGTTCTAGATTATCAATAACATTTTCCCGTCAGCGGTAACCTAGTCCTCGACCCCCGAATATAGAGCCGAGCTCCACATCATGCACCGTTCATTATTATCAACTATTTATGTGGTGAATTTTGCTAAACAGCAACTAAGTAGTTTGCGCTGGACAATGTAAATTTCAAAGGAAACTTACTGAATAGCGAACGCCTCTTTGACCACTGCTCTTCCAGAACGACCTGGACAAATACCTCTGTTGAAGTTGCCTCTTCAAAAATACAATAAAAAACGTGACGGTTACAGAAACATGCACTTTGTTTTGCCGACAAGTATCATCGTAAAATACTTTCTGTAGCGTTCCTGATTTGACGATAATTTAAACTGCTGCCAGTCGTTTACAATGGATTATAGTTAAATTCCCTATTACAGTTCACAAAAAAAGTTACGGAGGTTAGCGCGCGATGAAACAATTATCGGTTTACTGGAGCTATTGCTATCAGTGATAAGGCCCCGAATCGTAAACAGGAGGAATCTGTTATACCGCTTGGTGACTGAATCTCTTCTTTCGTTTATGCGACATTGTTCTGTGCGTCCAAAAGGATATTGTGCAATAAACCCAAGTTACCGTGCAAAAGCTCAGTTCATTGTGTCAGTAGTAACGCTGGTGCAACTGCTCTTGATGACGGTTAGTTTTCTTCGCAACTGATTGATCATCGAACGTAGTACAGTAATCATTTGTCATGAAAAACGTTGTTTAGGATCGCAAACATGCAACTATAACGGGGATATGGCTCACTGCATGGTTTTCTATGAATTCATGCATCCGAAAGAACTCAGTTATTACTTTAGAAACAAGTGGGTATCCAACACTGTTCTAATGCCCCATTGCCTGGAACTGCTTGGAATTTCACCCCTTCTTTCCTGGACAATAAAGAATGAGTGCGTACCAACAAAACGAACTTTGACAAAAATACTGTGATAATATAATGTCTGTGTTATGGACATCGCCCCTGAAATTTCCTTGTTTAATTTTAACGGTAGGGAGGATACCAATGTTGAAAGGTTGCTGTTTGGAAGTTATTTTAGGTTTGAACAGACGACAACTTCATCTGCCTCTGATGCAGAGTAGAATGCAAAACTTAGTTTCCCGACAGTAAAACTAATTTTGAAAATTCTCTTCCCCATACCTCGATACAACTGGAGGTACAACTGGAGTACACTTTTACCCAAACTTGTCGGTTTTTAAACATAATTGTCTAATCATCTTTTCATCGAATCTGTTTACTCTCCAGTCTCTGACTGCCAGCGTTAGTTTATGCAATACCTTCGGAGCAAACATTTTTCGCCTCTTCAGCTGAATGACCTTGTATGAAAACACACTTACTCCAGTATCAAAATAACATGCGTTTTCGTGAGAAATGGTTGTACCTCCTAAGCGATGGATCCAGCGCGGGTTCTGAGCATAGCAACACTAGTTGTCGACATAGTAGTCCAATATCTTCTGCAGTCCCATTTGAGTGTGAGCACTTCATGCTTCGCGTCAGCTGAAACTTGCACACAGGCATGAACTACGCAAATTACGAATCCTGAGTATAATTGGCAGGTTCTTGTTACAACTGCTTTCGCATAAAATGAAGAATAGAGTCTGATATCTATTTGTACCGATTACTATCCAGAAGCCCCTGTTTTATACGGGCCATCCAGTGTCATGGTTTGTTTTTACACACAGAATGACAGCTGCTCAGGTTGCAGCGTTTAAACTGTCGACTGTTCAAACTTATTTCATGACGTTCCAAGAGAGAAGGACAATACGATCACGTATAATCAGGAATATAAGAACGCAAAACTATGCGTTTACATGTTGCTTTAATAACGAGAAGTTAACAGGTGTACGGCAGCATATTGGCACGACATCTGAGGGGCTCTTTTTCTGGTATTCTGAATAGGTGACTTTTGCTGGGCTATTATTTCAGAGAAACATTACAGTTGGAAGAATATTCGGGGTGCTAGAATTGTTTCGTTATGAAGCATTTTATCTGCATGGAATTTTCCTATGGAAGAGCACAGTCAAAGTATCTGATGAAACCGGAAAATAAAACACACGTAGGATATTACTTTATAAACCGACTACTCAAAAACTGCATTGTACACACATCTAAAGACTCATCGTACCCTCACTTTTAGTCACTCTAAGTGCCAGTTTTCAGTACATACATAATCTGTTGTTAGAAACAACCTGAGGAAAAAGAAAAACTTGTCAGTTCATCAGTGTAGACGCGAAAGGCACAGGTGTTCTCGGACAGTTCCATGGCAATATCATATACTACCGTAATTTACCGAGTATAGGATCGGTTTATGACCGATCTAACAGTTGTTTGTTCTCTGTCCGGAAACTAAAAAAAGTTAACCAAAATTTGCACAAACCTTACGACAATGAGAACGTGGTATGTTTCAAGAATCGAGATTTACAAAATAGTTAAGGTCCACAATACCTCATTCATCTTTCGGATTCCTGTACCCGATAGCCAGCCTTTTTCAGTAAAAAGCTCATTTTCGTCAGTGACAGTGAAGTAATCTTTGGGCCTCTTTATCTGTAACCTAATCTTCGGAATACTGTGAGCAAATTACAAACCAGACGCGTGAAAGAGGTGCCTGTCACCAACGCTCACGCAGCAAAGACCGTGGTCAAAAATGTCGCCGAGAACCGAAACAACTATTACTCGCTTTCGGCAAAGCCATGTTATGGTGAAGAATACGTATACACGAAAACAGAAGCCGATTTAAATCAACAGTGGAGTTAGCTTCCTTCCACTCGACGTACATACACAGACGTTCACCGCCGACAGACCCTTAGCAGCAAAACAACACCGTAATATGATCAGAGATTCACGTTCTGGTGATCTCACTCATTTTTACTTTTTGGGTAGAAGCCTACGCTGTGAGAGCTTAGGAAATCCTTTCGAAGTGCAGGCCTAACACACGCTGAAAACGGTGAGGTACATCAAAGCTGTTTTATTTTAATTGTCACTCATCAACAGTAAAGGCCTCACGTCTCACTGAGGAGGTTGGCACCTGAAAGCTCCGGGGTTGGACTAAAAAGAACCACAATCCATTTATCAGTAGCAGTTCATGAGCCTAGTTAACCTGCAGCTAGACAGTGCACACATAAACAGTCGGTATCTTTGAGGTTTGCGTGCATGCCAGCAAAAGTGTTCGAGTCTCATACCAAAACTTTTCGAAAAATCCCAAGTCATTCCGATTGACCTTTATAAGTCCGATGACCATGCCATCCTGCACTCAGTTTCTATGATAAGCGTGAATAGTAAAATGGGGACAAGTGAAAAATAAATCTCACATGACTTGAGACTTGACAGTTAGTTATTTCTCCCACCACTTCTCTCTTCAGATGGATGTCACTGACCTCCCCATCTACAACTTAGGCGACAAAATTCATACAAAAGGATCATAGCAACTTACCAGTAGAATGACGTCAAATGAGAGAATGACCATGACCACATGTATTTTCTAAGTGGCCAATATAATAATTTAAAAATCACATGAGCGACGTCCATTTTCGGAGAGTGTGGATGGTGCTGTGTCGAAGCAACCCAAAACTGGCCAGGTCTTGTTGATTAGACTCATCGTGAAAGGTCTTAAAAGGGGCTTTTTTTATAAGTGGACCTTTGCATTTATCTATAAATACCGGACAACATGAAAAGACTCGCTGCGCTGGAATGCTTGCCGTCAACCAAGCATATTTTAATAACAGAACGAGTACTCTGATGATTAATGGTCTTAGCCAAACTCGTCTGGTTTGCACACACACACACACACGTACACAAGAATTGCAAACCATATATCTATTTTAGCTGACAGGAATGCGTGTGGTTGATATTTTGCATACTAATTTAATAATGGCACTTTGCGTCGTGTGTGTAGCAACGAAAACCGGACAAGCATGCAGAGTGACCCAAAATACTTACGATGATTACCATCGACGTGATCTCTTACCGAATCCATCTTGTCTACATTAGCCCATTCCACTCCCACTTCCTTTCTCCGCCGCGCGTGATAAAACGCTGTTTTAAATCGTATATGTTTTACCCATAGGCAGGTAAGATTGGACGGCTTGTGCATTGGTACTTTTGCTCGATTAACGGAGTTTCCATCAAAAGCATTCCCGAACGCCCGCGTCCCGTGAGTGAAGCCAATCTGTGATGAAAAGCCGAGAAGCACTGTACAGCTGTTTCGTATTTATTGAGAATCGTCAGCCTTGCACGTCTCATGGGAAACCATAAACTCTCAAACTACCACCTCCCGCAAGTAGGTTAAACAGTTAGCATTCTGCCAAGAGCGGATGATTAGCAGTATGATTAACTAGCACTTGGACAGGGTTTAGCGCCATTCATCCTTCAATCTCAGTGAATTAGTGCGAGGTGACCTCACCGCTGATCTACCGCTCGTAGCCTAAGGATCAAGTGTTCAGACTACTACTAGGTGGAAGCTCCCCGGAGTTTCATAAGGTGTGCACTACTGATGATTTCAAATAAAAATTAGACAGCTGTAAATTGCTTCTCGGCTTTTCAATATAGACCAGCTTAACTTGGAGGAAGAGGTCTAAACTGAAAGGTTTCAAATCACCTCATACCACCATCAATTTATCCTGAATAGCCGCACTTACCGAATTAAGTCCGTATCCTGTCAACTAGTAGCAACGATATGCAATTTCGTTTCAAGTAGACCATGAGGTTTACGGAAACTCGGGGACTGTGCCTATCTGATGAGCTCCAAAAAGGGCGAGATCGGTCGGAAACTGTTAAAGACTTTTCTAAAAAATTGTGATCTGTTTCCTTCAAGACGTTAGACGTTCGCAATTTCAGTTTTAGCGCTGGCCAATTTGTGGTTCAAATTCTAACACAGCGATATCTTTTGATTACAAAATCCCTCTGAAACCGTGGTTGCATATACTATGACAGAAAGTTAGATAACACCTCCAATAGCGACTTTCCGGAGCTGCCTTACCATAGGACCTAACTGCCAAAGACTTCTCAGTTATATAAGGAATATGCACTGCGAATGGAGGCAGCCACCCGCAGGCAGCCCCGCATCACTTGGAGTAGATTGGTTCTTTGACTGGTGACTATATGGGGAAAGGTCCATGTATTGAGCATTGCGTTATACTCCCTGTTAGCGGAGTACATTTCATAATAATCCGATGATTTCCAAGATTTAACTGAGGCCAAAATGTACTGAGCAGTTACTAAACATTTAGATTCATTGTCTACCTCTCCCGCTTCACACTTGGTCAAATTGGTTGATTAGTTGTGGAAAGTTGACCAACCAAAGATCTGTGTTTCGTGAATATCCGTCGGAATAGGTAGAGTGATTTATGTGTATCAGACAGCGTACACTACCGTCGGACGTACCCAATCTTATTTTCATAAAAAAAATTACCTAGTCACATTAGACAGGACAGCAGGAAACTGCATTCGTGATCACCCTATCACTACTATAGAGATGTACATTTTTAATTGGCTGAATATCCGACCATGTTTGTTGGAACATGCGCAATGATCCTAATCGATAAGCAGCGTATTCTGATTCCGTAGATGGAGTATTGATGTTCTAGCCTGATCGTCCGAATTCACCGGAAGTAAAAACACATGCACGCAATCAGTGTTACGTTGATCTAACAATGATGCCAACTCCATTGTCCGTCGAGCAACTAAACGATGGTCTGATGGGGGATTTCAAACTGCATCAAACCCGTGAATGCGTTATTTCTTTAGTTATAGTAATCACTGGTACATTCGGTGATAAAGCCACGGCGATTAGATTCCTATTTTCGGGTCTATTTTCCATAACAGAGAATGTGACCCAGAATGTTGTTGTGAGCCCATCAAATCGCAGAATTTTTAGAACTGGACTATCAGGTAGTTCTGGGATAGGTGGATGGGCTTTCTGTTCTATTCATCTTCACTTTATTGAAGTTTTTCGGTTCTTCATTAGTTTAGTTTTTGTCTAATTTGTACTTGCTTAGTAAGATTCAGTTTTCCGAGTACATCAGATCACCAAGCGAGCGTCGAACGATATCCCAATTGTAGAAATCATGAACACAGAAACTCCTGATGTCTGCAGTTGATTGAACATTGTGGGTTTTGCCAAGATGAAATAGTGGGGACGAAGACTGGTGCGCTTTATTTTTTTGAGTTGCTCAAACATTCACAACAGGAATTACCTGTTTAGAGGAGTCTTCAATGCATCTAATCAAACTTTCATCCACTTTGAAGGAGTGATTCGTTTTCCCCCGGCCTCCTCCTCCTCCAGCCTATTGTAACCTAAACGATCAATGACAATGACACGTCACCAATAACAAGAAAGTACATTCAACCCGAGATGCAAATGCGTTCTTAGAAGACATCTTACGACACAGTATTAGGTGGATTTCTCAGAGGAACTGCATTTTTTGCAGGGTGCTGCTTGCGGGACGAATGTATGTAAAAACAACTTTTATCATGTGAATAACCTTGTGTTCTTCATATCTTCGCTGATAATTTACGACGTCCAGGGGTCTCTCATGTAGGTTGTATTATTTTTTTACTGCTCTTACTCGGAGCAACATCCCTGTGTGCTTATGAGAGGCCCTGTCCTAAACTGCATCCATACCACTGCAAGTCACCTTTCTCATGCTGACCAACAGCTGGCACATTAACCGACAGCGATTAGAAAATACGTCTCACAAACCTGTTGCCTGCACTTTAGGTACACAAATTGCACGAATCTGTTACTGGCTAGCAAACTCAGCCTTCGACTGTAGGCGAGGTTACATCTTCATCTCACCAGTCTCTGCAACATGTTACTTAACATACTACTTAACTCGATAAATGAATTGTTTACACTTATGGGGGCTACAGAGCTACCCTAGTTGTGTGCTTGTTTGCCTGAAGTGAAACCTACCACGAAATCGGCCATGCAGTATGCCGTGGTTGGTTCTAAATTTTCCTTTGTTTTTAGTCCAGTAAGCGCAAGTTAATTTGCAGTAGATGCACCAACACAAAAGTTCAAAAATTTTGGTCAAGATAGTAATCAACCCACACCGGAAAGAATTTTGAAAGAGGCTCCCTAAATGTGTCGTCCAAAAAGAAAATGACTTAGGGGAAAAGGTGAAATGAAGTGGATTTTTCACTGCTGGTTAATGTTAGTTTCCTTGAGGAACACTACTCACCTTTCTTGATAGCTAATGAGAGCCCATAGCCGGTTTTCTTCTTCTTCCACTCGTCAGGTAGGCGGCTTTTGTGCTACACATTCAGCCGAAGAATACCACATAAAAGAGAGCCTCAGCTGGGATCCAAATGCGTCTCTCCTTTAAAAAAATTAATGGACAGGTGAATTTATCCCACGAATATCAGGTTTCCACCTACATCTATCATCTAGCTTCACATCGAGACATCACGCTGTCGTCCTCAACCTGGATAGCCGGAAATCAGTTGTAAAAATCGATCCTTAACTGCGAAATGACCATAACCCACCTAAACATTGACTGTTTAAAGATGTATAAAAGGGCAAAACAAGACAAAAGACAAAGACGCAAAGACGTTGAAGCTAGTGAGGGTATGGAAAAATGGCTTCATTGTGGCATAAGCGACTCTTCAAAAAGAGTACTACTGAAGCTGTAGTAGAGGGTGGCGGATAAGAGAAGAGGTATTACGTAAAAGGCAAAAGAAGCGTCATTATCAGAGGCATGTTTTAACTTTTCCACCCTGCTGTACGTAACAAGTTGGGCGAGCCGGCTGTTGAACACGCGACGGCTGATGTGAGCTGACAAACTATGGTTGTGTGAATCGTGATTGTGCGTGCGTATGAGTATTGCCAAAGAGATCAAACCTGGACAGCAGAATGATCGCGACCATCAAACAACAAATGCTATTCAAACAGTCTGACTACACAAAACCTCAAAATGTAAAACCTATGTGGCTGATTTGAATGTTTATTTATGATTTTCACCTCGGAAGATAAGCACTATTGAAAAATTCACCTATGCCAAAAACGAGTGCATACATTCATACTCATTTTTGGACACATCATTGTTAAACGATCCAATCAATTTGCAAACCCGAAAGCTTACCACTTTTGACAAATCAAAGCACAATCATCGTCGAACTCACGTGAATGGGCGGCACTTTACAGCAAAAACTGTGACCATATCAAGTGGGCATAGTTAATGTATCATCCCATCTCCCTGCACACCCAGTATTGCATTCGAAACCATATGAATGACCGGCGTTATCCAAAGCATTTCCCGAATTTCATAGCCTTTGCTTGCAGTGCTGGGCTTATCACAAATCTAAGGGAGGACAAAAGCAATGCAGGAGGAAGGTGGGATGAAAACAGTTAATGTGCGTGTTAGACAGGTTTCGAAATTACAACGCCCACCATTCGCATAAATAGTGAATGGGAAAATTTACTATGTTAAAATCGTGTATCTATCTGCTTAATCGCTGGAATTAGTAGAGAGATAGTTGTTGGACAACTAGTACTCAGCATGGTCCAGTCAGTTTTATGGAGGGCACATGACCAGATTATCTCTGAATTTTTGCCGTACAAATTTATCTACCAGGACCTGAAACTGTCCGTATGTCACCCAACTGAGGTTGTACAAACCTAGATTGGATGTCGTAATATGTATTGACGCCATGTGCTCTGAACTCCAGGTTGTGCTGAACACACTGAACCGGATATGAATTTGGGTGAAACCCTATTTCATTGATTTCTGACTGAGAAGTATGCGTCGAAACTATTTTGCATTTGCGGGTAAATTGAAAAACATGGTTGGAGAACAATGCTGAAAAGGGGTGCAAATGAAAGCCCGTGAGAATTTCTAGGTATCCAAAAGTCTATCCCGAAACTAACCTACTAAGCCCACGTTCCCGACGTTGCAGGATTTCACTATTGTGGTCCTTTCTATTTACCTCTCCGGACAGGCTCAAGGACAGACTCATGTCACACGTTTTTTTTTCACTTGCAGGTTTGTGAGAGCATAAGAGCGTACGGGGAGTTCTCTAACAACTTGCCTAAATTCACCGATGTCCAACAAGTTTATCCAGTTTTCCAGTCTTTGCTTCTTTTTGCAATTTATAAGATAATGAATAGAATGCTGGAGAGTCTTCGATGTTCGACCATTCAGATCATGCAAACAAGGGTCTCATCAGTCTTGTTCGTGCAGGCGACATATTACTCCTTTCTCCCAAAGAAATATAAGATCAAACTTGTCTAGGGCGTCTGTGCAGTAGTTCCATAGTTTCAACTGTTCTCCACGCTCAAAAGGAGCAAAGTAATGTTAATAATAACATTCCTTGAACAGAATCCGGCAGCAGAGAAAGAAGCGAATTCATTCATCGGTCGGGATAACGTCTACCAGTTAGACCTTTGGCAGCGAAGAAATATATATCCTGGGTCTCAAGGATCACGAGCTGCGTTGCACGTTTATTAGATTCGACCGTCGAGGGTAGAGTGTTTGGTACGCTTCCAAGTATTTGGTCATCGACGGTCTGGTATCAACGAATTTGAAAGGAGGTGATAAGAAACCTTGTATGTGGATAAGCTTCAAGTCCTCACTATTATCGTTTATTTTTGAAGAGCATGGTCACAGACATAAAAAGTGAATGCAAGCGATGAATGCGAAAGGGTTACAGGAGAATATGAGATAAAAGAAAGAAATGTCTCATTCGAAGTCATGCAACCAACAGTTCCAGTCAGATAAGATGAATCCCAACGCACGTAAGAATTTTGGTAAGGAAACATGCGTGTAAAGTCTAACAACCGAAGAAAGGACAAACAATGCTGAATGCTCTTCAAGGCGCGGTAAGCGCTAGCACAGTCAAGACTCGCACATCAGGCACAAAGTGTCCGTCATACTGGGTCTGGTGTGAGATTCAATGGCAAGAATATACACTCAAGGCCATGTGTCACGCATAAAAGTGTTGTACGTACGCAGAGAACCCACAATGGCGAGCAAACACAAGTCACTGACTGTGACTTTAGAAAGTCCCAGTCCGATAACAGCTTTGGCGGATTGAGGAAAGCAGATCCCTCGATAAGAGATGATCATCGGTTGGTGGACCAAAAAGTCCACATCACAACCAATAGCACGTAGAGCTGAGATTATGGCGAGGGAAAATTCATCAGCACCATACTTCTGCTTTTTCTCATTCCACACAGTCACTCCGCGCCCATCCGAGACTATGCTGACGTCTATTACAGTCGCTCGGCGCTCCCGAACGGCGATCAGGTCAGGCTTGATGAAGGACGTCGAAGTTGGTGCTCTCAACTCCTCAAAGACGGTGTATCCCAGGCGACGGAGGCGTTTTGCGAGTTCCCTTGCAACCCGATTATGACGAGCACATCTGGCGTCATGCGTGATCCAGCAGGACTGCAAAATATGCACCAAACTCTCTGGTTGGCCACAGTTTCCACGACATAAGATCGTCTGGCCACCGTGACCATGTCGAGCGCTTCTAACTCTCGTCCTGAGCAGGTTGCATCGGAGCTGGATACCGCGGATAAATATCCGAGGAAACACTCGTTCTGGAAATACAAGCCATCGATTAGAAAGAGGCGAAGCGACCAACTCTCGTAAACCGCGACCGTCAACGCTGTTGTGCAGGCTATCACCCCAAGCAGCCACCAGTTCTTCCTTGGTGTTTACGCATGAACCATGGACACGGATCGGAAGGCTGAGATCCCGAACAACCTTGCCAAATGCGGAATCGTTGACCACATTGCGTAGTACACGGCACTGAGTAGAAAGCAGCTTTTCCATACGCACTCTCCGCTGCATCGGGATTGTTGCACTCAGACTTGGGATACCAAGTCCCCCATGTTGTTTACCGGCATGGATGTAGCTGATCGGGGTATCCTTCGGTAGACGTAGCCAGCCGCGAATAGATTGCCTGATGTAGTTGTCCAACCTTTTGAGCGTGTTTCGGTGGACTTGGCCAAGCACGAGCGAATATGTCAGCCTCGGTATCAGGTAGTTCCTTGTGATCTCCATTCTTTGATGCGGCTTCAACGGGGCACGCGTCACCTCGTCGAACAGTTTGAGCAGATGCTGTCGATGGTTGAAGACTCCTTTCCCCTTGAAAGTAAAGGGGATGCCCAAATATGTTACTGTGTCTGTCGGACCCAGAGGAGTGATGAGTTCCTCGGCGAAGCAAAATGGTTCGACTGAGACTGCTGTCGCCCGATGTTTCCTGTCCCCACAGATCACCATCGCTTTCGTCTTCCGGGCGTTTATCTTCATACCAGCTCTTCCCAACTCAACCGCGGCAGCTTCAAGCTTCTCTTTGAGGCGAGCTTGACTTTCTGCACACACGACCCAGTCGTCAGCGAAGGCAAAACCATCTACTAGGGTGTCATGGAACTGGTATCCCAGTTGCGGCATCGACAATCCAAGAACCTCATCCATTGCCATGATGAACAATAATGGGGAGAGTGGATCTCCTTGCCTCACACCTCTGTGGCAGTGAACCTCGGAACTGGGGAAAACTGCTACAGCATTCTCATAGGACTGTGCGATGTATCGAACTAGAGGTGACGGTGCTCCAAACGCCTCGGCAGATCTGACGATTGTGTCATGCGAAACCGAATCAAATGCTTTCGAGATATCGACGAACGCCAAGCTGAGGTTAGAAGCAGTCGCTGAAGAGTGACGAAGCAGGGCATGTAACAGCGATGTAGCTTCCAAACAGCCGTCCCGATGTAGAAATGCAAACTGGAGTGAAGGCAGTTGCAATCTACGACTCCAGCGATCAGCAAGCACCTTGTGAAAGCATCGGACAAGAATGGATGATACGGAGATCGGTCTCAGTTGATCCGGTGAAGTCGGATTAGGGACCTTCGGAACTAGAGTAATACGAGCACGACACAGGTGTGGGGGACAACCCCCAGATAATAAAAGTAAGTTGAAATACCCAGCAAGTACGTTCGCATTGAACCGGCGGAGCATCCTGGGTGTGAGCTTGTCCAGGCCTGGGGACGAATTGCCCATTGAACGGACCGTACGGCCGACTTCCTCTCCTGTGATGGGCTCAATCAAGCTCCAATCGGATGGTACTACTACGCGACTGGGCCGGCTGTCCACGTGTTTTGGGGCTGAGAGCACCTGTTTCCAGTACTGCTCGGCGTCTGGAGGTAGGCCGCAGTTGCCTTTGTACAGATCTTTCCATGACCCATCGAGCACAGCAGACGCTGCATCTTTCCATCTTTGGTGGTATAGGGTCTGGATGGCGGCGTAGTTGGCTCGGCGGATCTGCTTTCGGTTGACCGGCATCCGATGGGCTAACTGACGACGGCGTCGGGATACGGTTTTCCAGGTGTGTGGAAATGTCCTGGAGGCGTGGAGGTCCAGAAGCGAGAGGACTTGTTCCGGTGTCATGATGCCAGACTGCAACCCTCGGGCAAATGCCAGAAGGTCAACACTAGCAAGTGAACTGTCAGCATGGGATTCTAAGAGTGACACGGCGCAATCCACGGTTTGTTTAAACCAGACGCTATAGTCATCGGCTTCTGACGAGTAGGCCGCTATTTGACCGATGGTTTGGTCAGGTCCACCAGATGATGATTCGTCCTGTTGTGCTTGCCAGTTAAGCACCCGTAACCTGGTTTTGATGCTGATAGCCGATCGACCAGGAAAATACTGCTCCAGTCTCGCGAACAGCGCGGTTTGCGTTTCACAAGACGGATATAAATTGTTAGCCAGGCGCAAGAGCGATTGTGACTCTTGTTGGGACCAGCGGGCACCGGAATGCTTCACTCGGCTGAGCTTATCTGCATTATGCTGGGTGGGGTGTGCGTGCCGGCGATGTTGACTCAGGCCAATCTTCGTCGGAAAAAGGCGGGAACAATCAGCACAGGCCAATTGGGCGACCATGTTCGTACCAACACTATCATTGTCGTGAACTCGATGGTGGGCTACCAAGCCAGCTTTCGATTTACACCACTTGCCACATTCCTCACACGTGAGCCCCACGAATCTCTCCTGTGTACTGGTTGGAACTGGTGCGGAGGCGCCAGATGTTTTGTAGTGTACATTGTCGAAAGTAACCAGCACATTGAAACCAAACAGGGTGGTTAGCCCTGTCTGGAGTTGCTGAACTCTTAGCTCACCCAGACTGGCGTCCAGGCTACCCAGTCGGCACCACGAGGAGGTGGTTCAGCTCGCCGTTGTATAGTGCGCACAACACTAAAAGCTGTAGTAAAGTGGTCACGTGCCATTTATGGCAAATAGTCGAGAAGTGTTGCTTCCCACACCAAATTTGAAGCAACGTGGCAGAAGAGGATGAAATGTATTTTCGGAGCTATCCGTCTTCCAGGATGTATTTAGATGATCTTCCCTGTGCTTGCCTGAAAATCTGCAAGATTGATCCGGCGTGAATGCCATCCTTATAGTCCGTCTCTATCCAGATTGTGTGAGTGAAGATTTGAAAGCGTCGGCACAGCGCGTGTTTGTGATGTACAAACATTACGTTTCTGCCCATATGCTACTTATTCTTCCCCTATCTAAATAATCACACAGCGGTGCTCAGGGCAGACACTAGCATCTCCACATCAGTGCGGTATTCAGTCCTACCACGGCTCCTGCTGCCACTGATGATGATGATGATAAAGTCAATGACGATTATGTTGTTGTTGTCGTTGATGATGATGATGATGGTGATGATGATGATGATGATGATGACGATGATGGAAGCAGTTTGTATGTGCGTTTTAACATGGTGGATATTTTTGGTGAGTTTAATTAGGGATCCCACGTTTCACTCATTTCCGTAAAAGAGATTTTCTACTTAACTCAAGGTGAAAGGTGTAGCACGATATAGATGACTTCCATCAAGCTCTTTTACTTCTAGCTGTGAGTTTATCATCCACGATTTGAACAGACTCTAGGGTGTGACTCGCGTTCCTGATGATCAAGGTTCTGTTTAAGATAACTGCTCTGGTTGATTTTTCGGGGGAGTACGTCAGTTCGTCAAAAAAGTGATTCAGTGACAGTCATAACATGGTGTCACGTATGGACTGACGGAAATCGAGGTTTTAATATTCTCAGTGTCCAAAAATGAAGTGGTGCTCTGGTTTACGAAGTCGGGTATGAGTTCGTGAAAGGTCACTAATTTTTTGCCAGAGACCTAAAGGTCTGTGTCCATCATCTTATCCGGTAAAAATAGTAGCAGATATTTTTAAAAGTTGCGTACCCAGCTATTCTTTGAATCCATGTTATTTAGCTGGAATTGCTCCAATCTTCGATGGGTAACACGCAAAATCCAGAATGTGCAAAATACATCACTTTGAATAAGCGCAAAGCCTATTCAAATATACTAATGACATGCTAGTGGAGGTCAGCCCGGGAAACCACCAACCCCCTGGGGCATTTATCTGGAAATGAACATCACAGGAAGTCAGGATAAAGTGTTCCTCTAATGTATATAAGGGCTATGGAGAAGTTGAAAATTTCAGTTGGCCATTCAACTTGACTTCACAGGACAAACTCATGATTGGAAGTCCCCCATCCGCCCATGGTATTAATTGGCGTATGTAAGCCATGTGATAAACTTTTATACTGCTTTCAAATAGTGTACCTAAAGTCTAGCCATGCACCAAGATCCTTCACTATCTGGCCACAGCTGACGTTCGCTCACGCAACCCTCGAGCACACACTCATGAGTTATTTGTATACAAAATGAGACTAACATGGTTTGCTCACATGACCACCAGCTTCTCAGGTCAGTCGATCAGGACAAAAACAGTCTCTAGGCCTACACGCGTACAATCTGCTTTATTTTTATTCTACGTCCGCTTTATTCTCGTCCGCTTTGGGTTCTATATCCCCCGATCTGCACTGACCAGATAAAGAGATCGCAAAAACACTCATGTTTGTCAACTTGCGCTCTAAATTTAACAAGGGCTTTGGGTATCATTTATTAGATATGTCTATAGAACACAGGTAGTTAATACGTAAAGTCTGTGAGTCGTAAATGAACTACCGGTGTTACAGTGGACACTACTAATGAGGCATGCGAGTAGTACCCGATTTTCTCGTAACTGCGCCACGCGTCCAATGGAACGTGGGGTCTATTACGGAACTTGTGGAACTGCTTTGCAGAGTTCGTTTGCAATTGTGTGATAGTCAGTGAATATCCGCGAAGGTTTAGGAAGATGCGTGAGGATGTTCAGTTTTTAAAAACAAGGTGCATATGAGATTTTTACTTTCTTATCCAATAGCTTGTAACTCTTTAGCTGGTGTTCGCTGTTAAGCCACTTCGAGGCGAAGGAGCTCTCCTCTGTTACACCGGCACTTAGTTTGCACGGCACCGCGGAATAGTCCGGGTTTCTTCCGTTGTGTGGGTTGGGTAGATGTACACAGCCGTATTTTTTGTGCGAATCCAATGCTTTTCTTTGTTGCTCACATGAAACAAGGTGTTCAGTCGAAATGGTGCACTGGATACCTGAAGGTTGCAGGCTTTTACCTTTCTAGGTTTTTCCATCTTTTTCACAGTGACCACTCGCACATAACAAAAATTGTATCCCACTATGAAGTTTACGCTAGTTTTTTGTTTTAAATATAGAAGTGGAGAACGCTATCCTTGATGAACATCAAGCCAAATTAGCTTGCATGTGAGTGTACTCAACGAACTGCACACAATTTGGGTTCAAGTAGAACCTACGATTGGCGGAAACGCGGGGCTGTACCTGACCAGTGAGACTCAAGTAACGCAAAACCGGCAGTTTGGTAACGAAGCGTTTTCAGTACGCTTACGATTATTGTGTTTTGTCTAGAATACCACATTTTCCCCTTGTTGTCCTTATTGAACTTGTGAGGAATCACTGCATGAGGAAACAAGAATTGGAGGATATCGTCCGAACGGGTTGTATTGAGGAATCGACCGATTAGATCGGTATGGTGTTGAATGTTTTACTCTATATGGTGAATTCTTGCATTGGGGCACTTGACTATCTCTGTGTAAAAATTGCCCAGTCCAGAGCAGCTTGACTGTCATCCACTCGGAAATCCATGTTTGCTGGCGGAAGATGACAGAACGTATTCAAACATGAAATGGCGTTGTGTTACTAACAACCGGTGAAGTAGGACAGCGGCTGGTCTTTGTGAAAAATTCGTCCTGAAAGCGCAACCAGTCTATGTTGGGAGCCAGGAATCACTGTTCAGTGGCTTAATCCTTATTTGGAATCATCAGCAGTGCCGAGACGACTGGATTGCATCCTAGGCAGTGCAAAGTCCAATCAGAAGAAATCCCCATCTTCCGTGGTCACGAACTGAAAAATGTAATATTCACTGATGGCAAAACTGGGATCAAATGACCTTATTTACTGTTGGCAACGTGTGGGAGAAGGAGAACATGTTCATAGTAGTTAAGTGGACAATGAAGAATAAAATGTGGGTTGACATCTCACTTCCGATGCTGACAAACATCAGTTTGGTTGGACCAGGCAGAAAAATAACGGCCGAGTTGTTCACCCAGACACTTGGAGAACATTGTTTGGAGTTTGCCTGTGAACAACGAGTGGGGAAGTTGACAGCTGAGTACGACTAATCCCCAAACTCACTGTCTGCTCAAGGCGATCGTGACAATCTATTTTGTGCCAATATGTGTTGTTGTTAACAGGTTGAGGAGAACTGCAAAAGGCCGCGCGAAAAGCTGAGTGGATACATAGTGGAATTTACGAGGAATGACCTTATTAGCGCTTCTCACATCATAACATGTCCCACTGAGAACACAACTCGAAGAATTATTACGGCGTTAATTGAGAGACAGTTAAAACCACTTTCCATGTCGCACACTGACCCATCAGACCGTTATTTACCATGCACTGTCCACCTGAAGTAAATGCGAGTTACATTATGGAGTAGCTTTGAATGCCAAATCAAAATGAATTCACAAGCCCTATGTGCAATGAAGCAAACCATATGGTTAGCTTGACAAAGGCGTGTGGATCTTTATCAATAATGTTTCACTCTTGAATGTTTAGACTGCGTTTGACCGGAAAAAACGAATTGACTATGAGCGCTCCAAAGCACAATTTCAACCGTATGAATGCTCTAAGTGATGGCAACGAGTAAAAGACTTAAATCGGCTGAGTTTTGCTGACATCAGTCTTACACACTAAGACAAACTTTCTACTGTGTTTTTGTTGCAATCAAAGTTTGAAGGCCAAAATTTCACACCGACGCATTTCAGATTGCAAAAGAACAATGTAAAACAATCACTATAAATAAATGTTAAAACCAATAATTCGTGGGAAATCTGTCTTATGTGATTTGCTCCCAGTTCCTCAGGTGATGTATAAGATGAATTTAGGAGAAATACATAAGGACAGATTTTCAGAGCTCCCTTTTCGTCTGTTTGGGCTGACAGAACACATCATTCATAGCGCTTCCGAAAACACTTCCACAACCCACTAAGGGTTTCGTCCTTGTTGGGATTTATCCGGCAGGGGAATCTTCAAGTTTCCATTGGCCTCATGTTATACTTGTACACCAAATTCTAGGTAACTGGCCAACTACACTCGTTTTCTTACTACGTTCGTGTCAATAAGAGACTCAGATGAATATTTCCGATACTCTTCAAGTGAACGCGCTGCACGAAGGCAGCCTCATGTTTTCGTTTGCATGATATTCGAGATATGATATTATATTTACTTGACAAAACATAAAATTCAGCTGAAAAAAGAATAAACGAGAGATCCTTTTGAGTTTCTTGTCACCACCAAAGCAAACTGCGATTTTCTTCAGTTATGTGCATTAGGGCGTTTAAGCTAAACCTCATAAGTGATGACCCCCAAGAATGGCAAAACTGGTAGTGGACTTTTGAGGAGTTTTCAGAAACCCAATATTTCAAATATGGTGCGTCAGACGGACTTTGTGCGGGATATCCGGTCGAATAGTAACATAAACGAAAGATTCGTGTGAGTCTCTTGTTAACATCAAACCACATGGACATTTGTTGACTTTTGCTGCCATAGATACTTATTAGAGCGCAAAAAGATGGCGGTTAATGAATGAGATTCTAAGTTGTGGACAAATACTCTGATTTTAAACAGGCACTATTATCGAGTAGTCATGGTTATATGGTGATTTCGCCGTGATTTCGGCTTCCGTTTTAGCTGACCGCCTACCGTTGTTGTACACACTTTAGTTACTCACATTCCTTCAGACCTAGCGTATGTAAAAAATCTCTAGAATTGTGTGCTTACGTAGTCCTATCAGGAGAGTAAAGGATGGGGTGAGTTTGAGATGTTTCGGCACAATAATTCATAATCATTATCTCTGACTGTTTTTACGAAGGGTCGGTGGTTTGAATTCTGTATCTGTTTAGCGCCGAACCGAGTATGAGTATGAGTTGCGTACAAGGAGAACCTAGGAGCATCAGAATAACCTCTGATTGAAGAAAAAATTGTTGGCAGTTTGTACGGTCTAACTACACGCAAAATACTGGTTCAAGGATCCAAAGTTTCTCTTCATTTCCATTGTTATTTTATGATTAGTGCTACCTAATGACCCTTTTTACTACTGCGAGACGTTCTCAGTAAAAATAACCTTCAGTTATAAAGTAAAACTAGCAGGAGCTAAGGCAACGCGCTTAGCTGATGAGCTCCCGGAAGAAGGAAATTGGCAGTGAACTGTCACAGGATTTTCAGAGACCATACGGACAATATGTTCCATCTAATAAGGCACTAGCTAGACACTTCTCCGAGCCTGTCACGAAGGAAGTTCGGATATGATTCCGTGTCAGGTTAAGGTGCCCCAAAAGATGATCAAAACCAGTTGTGAATCATGTAGTGTGTTTACAACCTTACATCAAGTGATCCTCAGATTCCTGAGATTATCCACGAATCCTGTCTGCTGTCTATGCAGACAAACACGTGATGGGTAAATACCGGGGCTCCTAAGAAGAGAAAACCTATACTGTCGAATTAGATCATATCGTTGTGAGTTGTTAGTAAATCAAGCAATTCGAAGTCAAGGAAAGCTCTGTGCACGCGAAGGGGAGTTCTAGTGTGCGAAATTATAACCGTTTTAAGTAGTCATGGCGGGAACTCATAAATACAGTCGGATAAAAATAGTATGGACGGAATGTGGCGTAATTAGTCTTACTGTCAGACGTTTCGGTTAGCGTGGCTAACCCGTTTCCAAGGTGTAAGAGACGGACTGATTTACTAGGGACAGAAATTTGCTATTAGGTTAGGACATGTTTGGCAGAAAATCACTGGTTGTTGCCGAATCGCAGGTCACTGTCCTGTGTGTGTGTGTTTGGAGACGGGTTTGTAAGAATTTCCTGGAGGTCGGTCAGCTGGTTACGTCTGCATTTGAGGCGATGTGTGTATGTAGTCTGACAGTTCGAAATTCTGGGCAAGTAACCCCGACAAGGCATACGGGAGATTTATAAGATTCGCCACTTCAAGCTGCTAGTTTGCGTTGATTTTTATTGACAACCTATTTGACCTAACAGCAACCGTCTCAGAGTTGCGTTCCTGTGACAACCGTTGTGCAAAACAAACTGAATATTGAGGAGCACTTGTTCACCAATTTCATGAACGATCAGCGACACGAGGCCACCATTCACAATCGTAGTGTTTCTCATCTGTTTAGTTATCCCCACTTTACCCTGCGACTATGGGTCATCAGCTGAACGTAATGCTTTGAGAAGTGCGCCATGTGTTCATCCTCCACTCTTCTTCTCTATGGTTTACTCCGGGCACAAAATTTTCGGTTGGTCAAAAGTGACTAAGCGCAAAACGACCGTGGCATTACCAGCTGCGAGCAGGAGTACGTCGAAATAATTCAAGATGACAGTCAAATCCGGGCCTCAATCCACCGCCATTTGCGTCAGATTGGTCGCAATGGTGAGTGAGCAGCTGACTGCTGACTCACGCCTGTTTCCTGTAGCCCTGGCTGCGCACATGTGAGACTATACCAACCTAGACTGAGGACAAGCTTGTCACGTGATCGGTGTGTTTCGAATACTGCAGCTTCTGTGAACACCCATCCTTCGTGAGACCATGAGCCTCACATGACTTCGGAGCCAGCGCTAAGATTTTCCGCTAGAGCATGAAAAACCACAGCCAGCAAGATTTTTCCACGGGAATCCGTACCCAAGCTGGTGACCATGACCCGCAGGTGATCGATAGCTAACAGCCTCCGAGGAAAACTGTCTAACCCCTTCCCTCCGCAGATCACTTTGAAGGCAGGTCAGACATGCCGGGCCTAACAATGCCGTATTCATTCCTACCGCTCTTTAAGACCCCATTCCAATAATGACTGATCACAATTCGCTGCAAAAAATCAGGACCAATGTAGTTCAGATATTTTAAACAGAGGAGAGTATTCCGCAAAATTCGGCCAACAAAATATCGATACGAGAAGAAACAAAACTTCGGCATAGTTCAAGATGAGCACGCGACACTCCGTAGTTTGATCGGATTCTGCAAGTAATAAATGCTTCGCAAAAAACGATGTGAAAATGATGTTGAGAGAACAAAGGTCCTGTAGACGAAAAGATCGTTCTGTCCTGGAAATCATCAAGGACAATACAGTGCAAGTGAGAAGGTGCTTCGATAATGCGGTAGATCCGTGGAATAGAAGAGTAGAAAACAAGTGTGAAAAACAATATGCTGTACTCGTCGCTTTCAGCAGCCAAACACAACTTGAAACAAATTAGCTGATACCGATTTATTCTTGGATTTCTACCGAGAAACAAAACTTCTCGCTGTTTTAACTCAATAACTTCATCGGTATATATTCGTAAAGCACTACTCATAAGGTTGCTGAAAATTCTTCGACAGCCCAGTGTATGAGAGTCTAGGAGAAACTCTCTATAAGCTTCCACGTAAAAAATGGTATCAGGCAAGGATGTCCACTCCATACATTTTCGTTTAAAAGGTCATCAACGAAATAATGAGGCGAAGTCTTGGGTGAGGACCCTGCTGACTCGGAGAAAGTAGATGATATCATCCTAATCATTGAGTGCGAAGATGAATCGCATGCACTATCAAGTGAACTGACCACCATATTAACATATTTTGGCGTGTTTGGACCCACAAAGAGCAGAGTTACGCTTCATAACATGAAGCCTCTGATCATGTCCCGTGTAACTGGTGGTTGCGGAGAATTTCACATACGTCGGCAGTTGTACTAGCTCTGATGGAACCGTGTCTGATGAAATCAGCGCATGAATCCCAAACACCCGAAGGATGTTTTATAATATGTCAGTCATCAAAACGTCATGCTACTGGGTCTTAAGGACCGCGGGTAACAGGCTACAGTAAGGTGTGTATTATTGTATGGTAGCGAGACGTGGCCTCTACACAGAGATGATCTTAGGCTTCTTTAGATTTTTCGACACGGATTCCTCAGAAGTGTTGATGGTGTTGAATGGGGTCAACGGGTTCGCAAGGAGGTAATTAGACAACGTGCATTCGGTTGTACAGCATGCACTTTAGTCGTAGAAAACATTCAGTAGCTTCAACTACGGTGGATTTCCAATGAGAGCCGTCCTCTTCCGAGATGACTGTTGTACTCTTTTCTTGCTTTAGAAGAAAGAAAGCTGAGAGAAGAGGAATATGTGACTTGATAGAAGGGTGTAGAAGAGAGTGCCGACAGGTTGGGCCCCTCCCAGAATGCGACCCTTAATCTCAAAGCTCTGTGTTGCTGGAGGCGCTGAAAGAAATGGTTTGAAAACAACGTTAGTAATGTAATGCTGTTAGTTTCATTCCAGATTGTTTTCTTGATTATTTTGAGGTGCCGAGACCTCGAAATGTTCACGGTACACTGGCATTATAATCCTTTTCCTATCAATCTTTTTCTTTTTTTACTTTGTTGATTTCGGTATGAATAAAAGTCACGTTCTTATCGCAGTGAAGAATCAGTACTTTTGCTGATTTTTATGGCTCTGTTTATTATGGTGGTGCGGAGCAAAGGAAAATTGTCGAAGAGCTGCAATCAGTCTCTCAGTGTTTTCTTCCAAATTAATTCCAACTTCCAATTAGACAAGTGAAGTTAGAGTCCATAAGTACGGTACGCATAATATCCGTCGGTTCGAACATAATACCTGTTTTGAAACTCACAGCTTCTATTTGATAGCTCACATATGATACAGCTCTATATGATAGCTCATAAAAATCTACTGCACAAGATTTAAACTTCAATGCATTGATCCGGAGCCACCAAAGTTCCCATTTGATGGTCTCCGGACGGCCTTTTTCTACCTCTCTCCGCCTACAACCTTAACGTTAACCCTTTTAGATACCAGAGGAGGCGCACGCCAGCGTGTGATACACAGAGTCGTCGAGAATTCACAACAGGTCATCTGAAGGTCAGCCAACGATCATCACCTCATCGGGATTCTACGTCTCGTCAAATGGGAATCTTTGATCTACATCGGACCCCTTTGTGCTCATGAATGATTCGCATCCATTTTGTATCATTTTCCACTATGAAAAGCTCAAATTTTATTGATCAAGCTTCTTCTAGTGGTATATATTTTGCTCAAAGTAATCTACCTGAACCGACTAGCGTCGCGGAAATGGTGGGAGTTTCTGTCTCCATGGCGCATATCCGAATTACACACTACCATTGGTCACAGTGCCTAGACGTGGCTAGACTAGAAGATCACGTGCTTTTTCTATCTGTAAGCGCAAATGTGTTTGATTCTTCAGAGACGAGAAAAAGATGAAAATGATGGTTTTCGTATGAATTTATTTGTTATATAGTCTTTGCATTTGATGAGTGGAAAGTAAGGTAAATGTTTATCTGTTAGTTTCGTTTGTTAGTTGTTGCGTGATGTGCGAAAAATCATCACCGCAAATGCGTAGCGGTTTTTTAGGGGTTTTTGGATTATCCCAAAAGAAAGGCGCAATATTATTGAAAGGGTGTCCGTCATGTGACTTATTTTCTGACAGACCGCCAACAGTGGGTTTTTTCGGGCAGAGTTTTGTGAAGGCAGTCTTAACATACGCATCGTATGCAGATCAGTTCTTCGTTAGACATCCTCGACTGTCTGGTTACATTGTGTTGGCTGTCAAACAGGCAAGCCTAGCTAAAACTTGTGAGGTAAAAAATAGACGTGGATGTCTTGAAACAATGTGCGTATAACGACAGCTAAAATTTCTTGTTTCCACTGAACCTTAAATAATTTGTTCCGAAATGGCCTCTTTAGTCGTGCTTAACTGATAACTGATAAAAGCGCTGGAATACTTTGACCTAGGAAACAGAAATATGTCAGAAAAATTTTCAAAATAAAGAATAATAAAGTGGTTTTGAGGGATCTCATCTGGTAAGTCCCAGGAGATTAAGTGGCATCAGTGTTGTTTTACCAGGAATAGAAATATATACACAGAAGATCAGGCGCTTCTCCATAAGAGCAAAAAGGCACATCTGCAACAATCACTGGATAGATCCGCGATCTCCTAGCCATTCCCAAATTTTCTTTTGATTGTCGGTGATGTACGCGTCTACTAGAAATGATATCGTAACCGTTGGTTTCATCAAACGTTGAGTACTTTGGCCTAGCGAGAAAAAACTCACCTCTTCACTGGCTGACAGTGACTCGTATTGAGCGAGATGGTGCCGGTCGTATTACACAGGTCCATGGTTGCAAGTGGTCCACTGCGATGAAGATTGGGAAATTCAGAAGGGTGTTGCTCAAAGCCTGAAAGCGATGGGAACACTGAAAGGAAGGGAATCAGTCGGAAGGCCATTAGAATAACAAGGTTGACAACAACGGCTGTTCCCTCTGTGCTGTTCTCCGGCCCCTTTATATAGGGCGGCATTAACTAAGAGAAAAGATCGTTCAAAGACAAACAAAAGTGGATGCTTTTAGGTGGCAAATTATATAATATTCGTTATGCAAAAACAAGAAACACAGCACGGTGTACTACCAGGGGTTTGATCTGGGTTTCACAAATTACTGGTCAGGTTTGCGTAGCCGGATGAATCTCGTCTGGTCAACGGCGGACAGTCAAGTTCGCGTAAACTTCGAATGGTTGGCCCAGACCAGCTGTATCATGAGGAAGACTTTTATAGTATAACTTTTGAATGTAGGGTGCAAACGCATCAACCGCATACCACTTGGTTACATATTCAGGCGCCACCTCCGAACAGCAAACGTATGTCGACATGCTTCTGATCACTTAACAATGATCTTGGTTTGAATGCTAGCTACTAGATGGTTTGCTGCTCAAAACGGATTGGATGTTGGTCCCGGATGAATGTATCTCCTAGTCGTCCTAACTCCGCTTGAAATGTGTCATTCAAGTAAATTGTCACTGCTGTATCGATCAAAGGTCGCACAGTAGTATCCATTTGGTTCACTGAAACAAAGCTCTCAAAATGGACATGCTACGTATCCCAGGTCTGTTTCCTGTCCTCTAAAGTGTTTCCTCTGTGTGTATCCTCTGAATTTTGCCACTGATCCCTCTAGTCCTTATGAATCCTGGAATGCTAACGCAGTTTTGCCTTTTTTACCCCAAAGCGAACTCAGTTTTGGGTAGGCTCGATTGAATTCGGCCGGAATCTTATTAGAGTTGGGTTCCTTTGGAGTGAGAGCAAACATTTCATCAACGTAGCTTAGCAATGGTCAATTTTTCGAACATGGAATTCACTTTAAAACCTTCAAGACTGCTACCGAGTGAATTCCAAAACGGACCGTATAGTAGCACCCTCCTTGTGTCTATACATCTGGCTGATGTTACTGAGGGGATTATGATAAATCCCAGCTGAAATATTGTCGCGTAAGTGAAGTCAATTTGTGCTGAAAAGCCAAGAAACATTATAAGCTGTTCCAACCATATTGGAAGTCATCAGCAGTGCACATCTTATCTCAGAAAAATTCACACAACGAGCGTACCTTCTATGTTAGAGGCCTACACGTACCGGTCAGCGAAGATGTAGACACTCGGTAATCAGGCGTTAGTGTATGTGTCCTCTAATTGGTTGCTCCACCATAAATTCATGCGCGGTTTCATCAGGTTGACATACAGGCACGTCCAAGACTCTCGGCGTTCCCCTGTCTCACAATCCAGGTTATTGCAAGATGCCTTTCTCAGACTCGATTTATATCCCAAAACTGGAAACAAAAAGCGTGATATAACCACCTATATTTTCTACTTCAATTTGGTTGCTGGTGGACCGCAACCGATCAGTTCTCTTCTAATAAGCACACATACTCAGCTGAAACTCTACATAAATTGGAGGATTAATTTCTCAGTAAATCAACATACTAAGTTGATCCTTACTGGATTTTGTAACCTTGCTGGTGGTTAATTCACCGCCATTCTAACACGCTGGGTATGAACACCTTTTGAAATTGGATTCTTGTTGTTTAACTAAGCTCAGATAGGATAATATAAATGAGCTCCAGTAAATATGAATAACTGCTAAATACTTAGAATAAACACACTGTTCATGGGATTTCTGAAAACGCTTCGACAGCCCACAGTCGGTTTCGGCTTTCTTGAGGTTCTTCAGGCAGGCGCACTCCCAAAGTTCCCGTCAACCTTATGCTCCACTTGAACCCAAGTTGAGTACGAAAATCCTAAACGAGAGATTCAGCTGGGTACCTGGTGAGTCTCCCGTCAAAACTACACTGGTATGCAAATGAGTGTAAAAGTTGCTGTATAAGTCATATTACCCGTTTACTTTGGGGCTTATACACATGATGAGATTCGTGTAACCGGAGAACCACTGGCATTTCCCGTAGTCAAGAACAGATTAATATACTTGCGCAAAATTGACAGTAAACGCATCACTTGGAGATTCTGGTGCGACGGCATTTGCTTAATCTTCTTTTGGTCCATATATTCAGCATCTGGCTGTCGCTTAAAATCCACTGGCAGTCCCAACAGGATTCTACCTAATTGCAGTTCAAGGCACGCATTGAGTGTCTCGGTCCCCCAGAACTGCTTCCACCTGGTGACACCTAAACGGGACGGAACAGGTAGTGATCGGCCTGTGGATTTTGGGCAATCGACCCAAACTAATATCATCAGTCAATATCTGTATTCACAGAGGTTAGTGTGAAAGAGTGCAGTACTACCAAGTGAACACAGTTGTGTAAATGTCACCCGTCCAACGTGGCCAGTGGCGTCTTGACCAATTCCCGTGCCAGATGCACACCAAATATAAGGAGGAAAGCCCTTCGTCGCGAAGTCCTTTATAAGCAAACACCAACTAAACGGTTACAAACTATTGGAGTGAAAAGTAAACATCTCATATGCACCTTATTTTAAAAAACTGAACAACCTCACACTTCTTCATGAACTTTCGTGGATATTCATGGAATATCACACAACTTTAAACGAACTCCACAAAGCAGTTCCCCAAATTCCGTAATAAACCCCACCTTCCATTATACGCCGAGGCGGAGTTACGAGAAAATCGCATACTACCCGCGTGCCCCATCAGTAGTATGCTCTAATATCCTACCACAAAAGATCTGTCTACCGAAATTCATTTTCGTCTTTCGAACACAGGTCGTTATACACACATGAATAGGTAACGAATAGTTCGCGCATCGTTACTAGCATATTTTTCGCTCAGATGATGACCACTTGGTCAGATGAGACAAATAACTGGAGACATGCGAAACAACGATAGTTGTGTATCTCAGAAAACAATCATGAATTGTTCTCGATGGAATTAGTTTAATTCAGTTGTGAATGTGAAGCACCAGCAACTGCCTTATTCTGACTCCAATATAGCTGTAACCCGGACTCCCAAAGTTTGCCCTCCCATCGTACATTAGTAGTATGCGGTTTAACCACTTGACAAGGTGTGATATCCATCCTGCCCCATTGCGAATTTGATTCCCCTCACACGTTCGACTGACGTCGTTGGGAACCTTTTCTTCTAGTGCTGAGAGTATATTTTTTCTTGTTATTGAGTACGCTCTGAACTGCATTTCTGAAAGCCTGTAGTCACCAATAGGCTGTTTTAGTTTGATGATAATAAAACAGTAAAAATCAAATGCCTTAGTGTTCGCATGACTGAAATGGTTAGACCGAAACCTATAAAGCATTCCCTGGGGTTTACTGAGAAAAAAGCCAAACACTGACAAGTTAAGTCGATCCTCGTGGAGGAAGCTGAAAGCAGTCATATCAACCAACTTCCGATGTAAATTTTATCGTGGTGGAAAATGGGATGATAAACTGGAGAAAATTCGCAAACTTATTCCGTATAGTTCTTCGAATCGGATGTCTATGCTACGGTATATGTCCCGGAAAGTGTACGTTTTTCGCATAGTATGGAACGCACTCTCTTTGTCCGCTCAACCACAGTAGATGGAGCTTTGCACGGACAAAAAATAGTGTGCACGTTTGTGTGTGCACGTCAGAATTGAGTTCCGAATCTTTTTAATACCTTATTCTCAGTGATGCGTTTAAATTGTCCGAAACTTCCAAAGCACTGTGAGCTAAATGAATGCGAATGTAGTATAAATACCACAAGTTCATTAGAAACGCGCGGACGACTGATCGTGAGAGAGCATCGGATCGGTTTGTGTGTGATCAAGGCTGTGAGTTATCTTGACACTTTTGATTATGCTGGATCAGTTATCTACACAAAGTCCTCTGACCGGTCACCTATCATAAATCAGTATTTTAGCCGTAGCATACGGAGCTGATGAGTGAGAATACAATTTTCATCTGAAGCGACAATCATGGATGAGTTCTTTGTCTTCAAACGGGTGAAACATGGCAACCTACTCATTTTTCACGCTCGTTCGAAACGTCCTCATATGGGGGTAACATGTTTTGGAGGTTTTACCATGAAATCAAGTAGTCTTTGGTGCCCAATAACTGAATCGCGGTCCCAGATTCTTGGATATTAATCAAACGGTTGTTACCGCCAGATACAACACCGCGGGGACAAAGTTCACAGCATTGGAGGGTTTGGGGCATAAAATTATGTCAAATCATGTGGTTTTCACGTAGTAGTTTGCTCTTAAGAGCGATATATAACAATGGGATTACCGGTGTAACGGTGGATACTACTGATGCGGCATGTGAGTAGCACGTCTTCTCGTAAATCCGCTTTGCGTCTCTTGAAAAGTGAGATCTGTTACGGAATTTGTGCAGTCTCTTTGTAGCATTTGCTTGCAGTTGAGTAGCAGTCAATGAACATCCAGATAAAATTCGGGAAGACGCGTTCAAGGAGAAGGTGGCTATTCAGTTTTGTAAACGAGATGCAAATGAGAGTTTTGCTCCCCTGTTCAATAGTCTGTAACTGTTCAGTTGACGTTCTCAAATAAACAACTCCGCAGCGAAGGCCTTCTTCCTTTCACCGGTATCCTCAGTTTTGGAATATGATTTCAACAGATGTTCCTGTTCGGATGTGACCACCCTGCACAATGTTTTTGGCGTTTTGAAAAACTACACCTTTTGGGACTAAAACGTAATAAAATGAACTATTTCTATACAAGTTTCAGTGGTTTGAGTCCCTATATAAAATGTAACATATTGTCAAACTACAGGCACGCTTCACTTCCTGGGCTCTATGCTACATATGAGCAGGGAGAAATAGAACACTACAGTTTAACAGCAAATTTATCAGCCCATCCTAAGACGGTGCATGCTACTATCACCTCGTCAGTCTTTGGCTGAGTTAGATCGCTGTGCGACGAAGTGATGGACCGAACAGCAGCCCGATTCGTGGTTGAAGACAGGCTTCAAGAGAGTGGTTACCCAAAGATTTGGCTTAAGTGAAATTCAATAAGGATTTCTGCCTCGGTACTAATACATGCGAAGAAATTAATTGACATCGCAGCTATTCTCTGCAAAGCAGGGACGTCTTAGGTTAGAGTTCCTGAGGGAAAAACGTTACACTCAGTGTGTTGATAAAATTGAGGGACCGACTAACGTCTGAAAGGTAATAAATTATGCGCAACGCCTGCACTAGGGTTTATATAGTATAAACTACGCGCCAAAGCTGGTGAGTTTAAGTGAAGAATAGCCAAACCATCAAGAAATTCCTATGAATATTTGATGGAGGTCAAAGGCTCGACTGCGGAGCGAAATGCGCTAGACAGAGGACGTAAGATAGCTCAGGAAAATCGGAGATTTTGAAGGCAGGAACAACGATTGCACCACAGCGACCGAGTGGGCAGGAAACGCTGAAATAATAAAATAAAATGAATAAATAAATAAAATAATGGTTGTAATAATAACGAAAGTATGGAGTGCGGTTTAATTCAAACAAAATGGCAAGTGATGGTGCACGTTTTCGGTCAAGAGGAGTCATCAAAACAAGTGTTTCGTGTCCAATGTAAGAAGCTAAACCCTATCGAAAGTCATGTACGCTCTATCCCAAACCCAACTGTCGGAACACCTACTTACCCGCTCAGAACAACAAAAATTTCAAACAACACTCGAGAATAAATTGTTCACATGAAATGAATTAGAAGAGCAGGGCTCCAGACCGGTCCAGATTCAAGTAGGTTCCCCATCCCCAAGCCACTGGTCGTAACATTTAATTATCCACACCAACATGCACGGAATCTGAGCCGACACTTAACGCTGATTCAGTCGGCTGGTGGGAAGACATTTTAATGTTTGTTTACTCAGTCAGCCATAAAACTCGACAAACCATGCAACTTAGTCACGAAACTTTCCAAGGCCCTGAAATTACCCAGCAATAAATTCACTGGATAAATGTTTCATCTTTTCTGAGAACCAGTCTATCTATCGCTCATTGTAACTCTTTGTTTCTGGGTAAGTGAACATGTTCAAAACCTTTGAAGTTTTTTTGTTGGCAGTTTGAACCCTCATGCACAGCACGTTTGCACTTCGTATTTTGGAGTGGTCCATTCAGCGATAGTAATGTTCTAGACAATGCATCCAACCAGAACCCTCATGCCAGCTATCACCTATTTACTTTACAGTGGATACTTTTTCCAAGTAAGACTACGGAGTGAGCAACGTTATATGAAACCAGCGAAAAGTTTAGTCAATCAACTGAGGCCATTCTGTTCGACCACGCGTTTTATCCCATGATTTCACAACAACTGAAGGGAACTCCAGTGTGCTCTCACAAATCCGAATTCGTCAACGAGACAATGGAAAACGTTGCACCACAAATTATCAACCCCTAACTGTGGGTCATTCGTCATTATGAAGCGGGATGCAGTGCATCATGCAAATGAACCGCTCAACATCACATCCGGAAACACCAGATTCACAAAGGAATAATCAGTGAAAAATCAGCTGCCATTCTCGAACGCATCAGTTAGCAGGACTAGAGATAAACATTTTCAAACTAACCTTTGTTAAGAGAAAACACAAACGGATCAGAACCTTGAGCTACCACAGAAACCATTAAGGAACTACAATGGAAACTGCATCTAAACTATGTTCACGAGAGTGGAGAACACACTGGAACACACTGGAAAATCACTGGATAACCTACATATCCCCCTGACCAACTGTGATTTGCTGTCAAAAAATCTTGCGGAAACATTCGACGAATACGTTTATGTGACCTGTAGATACGCACGAGCCCAAAGATTTAGTGGACCGATGGACGTGTTGCCCTGGCATCAGTAGTGAGAAACTGTAGAATAAAGGTTGTTATAATATTGTCTGTTCAGTAGAGTTCAGATGCACTCAAGCTCTGTCCACCATATGGAAAAATTCGAATAAAGAGGCCAGAAAGTCCGCTGGAATTGAGTCTGTAATGGAGATGTTGTATCAGTGATTGGGGTTTGCTCCGGTTCATCCCTCACCGACGGCCGTCGAATCGGTAGGTTCTATTCAGTCAAGTCGAACACCCGCTACTGGAATCAAAACATCTATGGCTATGATCAATCCGAGTGAAAAACAAAAATGAGAGCTGCATATGCCAGGCTGGTAGTTGAGGTTAATTTCAATCAAAAGGTGAGATTAATTCTATCTGGACAGTGGATTATCTTGGGGCAGTGGTCACTGAACGCAGACGTGTGCCGACCCAAATCGATTCGGCCCAGCATAATTCTGTTTCCGAGGGATTTCACATTGCGAACAATTCGCCCGCAGTTTGGCTGACCGAGGAATAAGGGTTAATGTTGATAAATTTTGGATTAGTAAAATGAGGCCAATTGTCCCCAAGCATGTCAATTCCCAAATGTGATCAAAATCAATTAACTGCAAAAAGCTGCAACCATAATCGTGCTGAATTACACTAGGAAATGCTCCTGTTGGAGAACACTGATACAGTGAGTCGGTTCTCTCACGGTGGGTAAGAAACACAAACAGAGATACTCTTTCCGGATATGTGTTTAAGTGTATCACCTCAAACCACAAACTGAACTACACATCCTGTCCGGGGGGGGCATTGGACTTCAACCGGACTTTGGCAAAAACCGGCTGATTAGTCCGTCAGCTCCAGAATGGGGACATGGACTATCAGCTAGTATCTGGGTCTCCGAGCTTGGTTTGTCGTCAGCGTTCTATTCAAGTGCAGGGAGGGGGCGATGGCAAGCAGTGTACAGCAATAAAAACGTGCACACAATGACAGCATGCAACGACACTACGACCCAGACCGCTAACGTTGCCATCACAGAGCTTATCGTTAGACCGGTAGGTTTCCGCCTTTCTTATAAAAACACCGTCAGTGCGTGTAAGCACACACATCCAGGACCATAGTTAACAAGCTCTATTTGACAAAGCCTGTTCAAACCGGTCAAGCTTTGGTACGTTTTGTTTAGATAGCATGAAAATAGCATACGGATGTTGTAAACCTGAACAGTGCACAATAGGCCCTATCAATGAGACTTTGGGGCACCCGACGCGATCGAGGCACCAAAATAAATTCATGCGGTGAACTCCGTAGTTCACTCCACATACAACTTTGGAAACGCTTGAGGCTCTCTCCCAAGAGTCAGTTGTCCATGATCAACTTATCTATCCGGTGTTGGACCGACGAGTGCAGATAGTAATGTTCTGTGGGGAGTGCGTGGTTAGGATAGTAATAGTATTGACTGGTGACACGGGTAGGTGCTCACTGTATTTGTATCAAGCTTGGGACAACCGGGGGATCCGAACAGGCTTCTGCGAGTTTACCCACCTAAAATGCTTTTTAAGGTCTTCATTGGGTTCACAGGTTAATTTCGTTGGATTTATTGGAGTAGATTGATCAGTTTTCGGCTCAACATGTATTAATACAACTATGGGCACAATTCTGAGTCCGATATTGCTCGTATCTTACCCAAAGAGGTATCACTATGGCATGGCCTACTTGGGCGTGCCCAGCTTACGTCCGAGTCTTGCTTCAACTCTATTGTGCATGTCCTCGCAGCCTTGATGAGTTAGTTGCAAGCGATTTGAGAACCGAACAGCAGGGTCACCGGCTGTGGGCTAAATTGGTGATACCTCGTCATTTTCAGCTAGCCACGCTTCGACGCCTTCGATGAACCTGCTATTCCAGGAAATAGATCGACCGCTAATGAGGCTCAATAGTGGTATTTGATAAGGTGGCTGTTGATCCGTTCGCCCAGCATCGCAGTCGACCTGCGAACGTTCCGTCGCCGTTCGAAGAGATATCAGCAATGTATGGTTGGGTGACGTTTCGAAGGGTGCCGAAATGTTTGCAACTCCGTTGCGAAGCTTGGCGCACTGACCAGCAGCCACGAATTGTCAGTATTTGTCGCTTCGACCGTGGTTGCCTCAGTGCCATATGCTACTCACTGGCACAAACAAGCCTGGTCGCAGTGGTTCGTTGCCTCTATCTGTTGGACGGCGCTTAAGCCACCAGGCCTCCAGCATGCATCCAGCTCTGACATGATGAAAACGGTATTCTATATCACATCTAAGCAGGAGATCGACATGGTTATACTTGAAATGGACTGAGGAACCTGCAAAATAAACTGTTTGATTTATTTCAGTTTGCTGGTAGTTTGGAGGTTTATGGGAGATTTCGTCCTTTAACTTGAGCCAAACTATGCCCAAAAGCTTATATCAACCCTACACCATTTTCATGCTCATTCGTCATCATCAGTAGTTCGCCTGACAAAAATCGGTGACTTCCCGGGTGGGTGTTGGATACTTAACCTTTTGGTCATAAGCGACTGAACGGTAATGTGATTAACTCACCCTTAGATGCGATAAAGCGCCACTCGTCCTTCACACACGGATTCAACATCCGATGGTCACTGTTGATTGGTTCCTCCTGTGACGACTTCCAAGAGTTCATGTCGAGTGGCTTAGTCTTCACCTACAAGCCGTATAGTATAGCGGTATTGTACTTCTCAGCCTTCTGGTGTAGGATAACCTCATTTGGCCTCGACTGAAATAGACAACCCGAAACAGGCAAACGTCTCCTTAGATGCGTACTGGTACAGCGGTATTTTGATGCATGTTCTCATCTCTGCCAACCTCGCATTTTGCAGTGAGGTAAAGCTTTATTGACAGCGGCTTTCTGTTTTTTAAAAATCCTTGAATGCAGCACTTACTCCGACATGCGAATGCTCCGCCTGAATTATTACCATCTGGCTAGGATGTGCAAAGAACGAAACGCTTGCCCAATTACTGTTAACAGTCGCACTGCCGAGACAGTGGTGTTGCAACAATCAAACGCTAGTGGTCGATCTCAGTGGAGTTCGTGATTTACCGGTTGCGCTACTCAGTTGCGTATCATGTGCTCGTTCAACCGCGCTCTCCACACCACAATCTTACTGTCACTTGGCCTGGTCCAAGGCGGAAAACCCGCTGGAAAAAGATTGTGCCTCACTATGAACTCAGCTGAAATAAGCGGTTGAAATATCGCGAAAACCAAAAGCATTTCATTACCCATGGGCTGGTGGGGGCTTCCAAAGCAGAAAAATTCAAGGAAAAATCGCCTTTGGTTTCTTAGTGCTAAGACACCTGCATTTGGGAGGCTGCTTCAGAGTTTTCTAGAGCCGAAAACCTGACAGCAAACACCATAAAAATGTCAAAGCAGCTGCTGACAGTCCAAAGACCTAAAATCATCACAAATCACTGTAGAGACAGCATACTAAAAACCGGCAAACCGATTCGAATTAGGACAAGCGTGTGCGTACAATATGTGGTAATGCGTGGTCAAAGAGCACGCATAAAATGTGTGATAGGTAAAGGTTCAAAAGTTCATGGAAAATTGCGAGTGCGTATCGAATCTGAGGTAGACGCAAAAAACAGTTGGTTTAGGCAAGGGAATGTTTTGAACTATGGAAAGGAGGAACAATTGACTGTAGCGCGCGCAACTGGAAGGGTCCAGTGAAGCCCATTGCCCGAATATAACGGTTATTTCAGCAGTTTCTTATGAAAATCTAACAAATAAGGATCTAGCGTTATTTACTCGGAATATCATGAAAGTTTATACATCACAAACGAGAGATTCGGCTGGGTTCCAGGTGAGTCTCTCGCAAAACCAAATTTATCTGCAAATGAGCGTATTTCGTCAACTTCGTGCAATTTGGGTGCAAGTAGAACACAAGGTTGACAGAAACTCCGGGACCGCGCCTTCCCCTTACCCTCTAAGGGGACATTTAGCAAACACAAATTTAGCATTTCAAACTTGATTTCCACGGATGATAATGACGGAGACATGAGTGGACATGCAGTTCCCATATTCTGGAGCCTTACGATTAAGCGTAAGACGTTATGTAAACGCACGTACTCGCATGGACGGCTTAGAGTTCGAGGCCTTTTATCCTTAGTAGAGGTCGTTCAGCTGTAACACACTTTCGGCGCCTAACTGCCATGCCACCCGAAGTTTGCCAGAAAAATGTGATACTTGTCTGCCTGTACTAGGGGCTGTCAAATTTTCAGCACTTATCGGGTTGTCACAACTTTCCCTTGCAACAATGTTGCGCCTGAGCAACAACTCGTCCAGCTGGTCGAGACGGAATGACTCATCCTGACGATACAGTTGTTGTTTGCCATCTTATCTGGAAATATTTGCGGTCCACCTCACGCAGACGCGCGAGAGCACAAAATGTGGTGCGCGGACCAGCCAACACACTGCTTTCGTTTGAGCAGTGGTTGTGAGGTTTGCACGGGAAAGTTGTTACGTCTCTTTCACTACTGGTTCGGCCAAATAACTAAGAGGTATCGGGTTACGTGTGTGCAATCTAGGCCTGCTAGCTACATCCATTTGAAAGGTAGCATAGAGTATATTTCTCGCAATCGACGTTAAATCTGAGCGATGGGGGTTATTCACACATGTTTCTGACGTTTAACTACAGTAAGAAGCCGCAAACTTTCCTGTGCTATTAGGCAGCGGTTTTGGCGATAGGCATGTGCAAAAATTGATCATCGATATAGTAATGGCCTAGACGCCGATTGCATTGACTTTTTAATTAGAACGGTAATTCTCAGGTCAGCTAACTCCCTTTACTCATCCACAATCGCGAAAATGCATCCAAATGTTTTTCAACCGATGACAGTTGTTTAAACCTTTTGGCTTGACTGGCACAGTAAACGTCACTTACTGGATACAGCACTTGAGTGGCCGGCCACTTTGAGTATGCTTTCAAGTTTGAAAGCCAGGACATAGATACGCGAATCCGAACAACTATCACGTTTTTTGCAGTGGTCTTCCTAATAGTAGAATCGGTGTAGTGGAGTCGGTATGCACAGTGGTGAACAGAACAAGAGTAATATCTTATTTCGATCAGGGTAATGGCCGTTGGAGTTCTGCCCGTACGTTTTTAGGATTATGCTTGAAATGTGCCAATCATTCTCCTCATTCATTTGTACGTATACCACCACGTGCTTTAATCGCAAATGGTTTAACTCAGTTTAATCGTATTTACAAAAGATAAATTCCCGCATAGAATTATAGTTACACCATTCAGCACAGGTGTGCAAACAGTTTACTGTCAACATCACGTGGTTGAATGTTTGGTTTTCTTAGAATATCAGCACTCCTGGTGTTTCAAAGTGCAAGATGGAAGCCGGTTCATCAAAACGTTAAGAATCTGGATGATACGCACAAGCGAAAAGTGCATTCGTAGTCCACTTAGTGGCAATCTATCGCAGGCTGAAGGCAGTGCAAACAATAACCAGACATTATCGTTAGTTAACACAGAATACCCTGCTACATCTGCTTCGTTGCAACTGATATTCCCCTCAGGCATGTGAGTAACATTTGAGTTCTGTGGTAAATCATGTTTATGGTTGAAAATCACGTGACAGTGCTTAGAGGATATGTTTAATAGCTATTTGTCGTTTTTAAACCTTAATAAATATATTCTGCTTTTGCGGTCGAGAGGAAATTCTGAGCTGTACACATTTAACACGTTTACTTTCCAAGAGAGGCCACTTTCAAAAAGAGTTTTCTCTTGCCATTGGGTTTGGGAATTCACCTACTCATATACTCACATTAATAGGTAAAATGGAAATAAACTTGAATACAGATGACTTAGAGCTCAAATACAGGGTGTGCTTCAGCGGGACAGCGCAAACGGAAACCTTCGGCCATATGATATGAGCGGAGCGTTTCCACCACCATTTTTAGTAGAGACATCGCCGTATCCAGAATTTTGCTCGGTTTTCCTATCACATAAGCCACATGTCATATCTTCGCACCTGCGCACCTACGTTTGGCGCCGGCATCCCTGCATGAGAGGCAAGTGGTGTGTTTTCGGAGTGTGACAGACACGTGCAAGGCAGCAGCTTAACTCTCAGGTGTTTTAGGCAGCACAACACATTGGTGAAACTTCGTCTAGCGATCAAGGCACCCCTGTGAATATGAGCATCTTAGGAGCATCTTCCCAGTTTTCGTGGTCAGAGGTAGCTGTACAGCAGTATACGTTCGATTAAGTGTTGCCGTCATGATTTTCGTCATCCTGCTGATAACAACTCCTTTGCTGTGTAGCAAACGAAGAAATAAACACTGCTTCCTGCATTTCATTTTAGCTCAGCTTGCGGGCGAATTCTACTGCAGTGCAAGAATCTCTCTCTGGCTAATTGGTTTTCCTCATGATGTTCACGAGAATCTGCAGTGTGCGGTTAAACGCTTCAGGTGTGAATACTTAACTGACTGTATAAAACCAGGTATGAACCAGTGAGTGCTCATGGTAGCTCTGACAAGGTCCATAAACCGACGGCTCAGTATTCTATCTGATTGCCCTGTTATCAAGTCATTGATAAGATAAGATAATTATCGTCCCCGAATTCGCGGATGAAGTATGGATTTTGATTGACCGCCATGAGGGTGGTTGATAACTCGGTTGTCACACAGGACGTTGAGAACCGAGTCAGTCTGCATCGCTAACGAGAAATCGCCCCACGAGGCTCCAACCAAACTCACTCACACGTATCGGCTAAGCTAAGTACTATTTGTGTAAGGTCTAGCGACTGCCGTGACCTGCTGTCAAGGCCACAACGCCCCCCCCCATCATCACCACCATTACCACCACCATCACCGGGAACAAAAACAACAGCCGATATCCGCACATTTGTTTGTAAGAACCAACGAGCTCAGAAATTAAGGCAACATGTTCGTGGTTTGGAATTATGAATAAATCAATGGACGATAGATGCAAAGAGACGCGCGATAATTAGAATCAGCATAGCTTTGTTCGACGGAGCCCGCCGACTGAATAAAACTGAATGAACCACCCTGGAAGCATGTTACGGCTGAACCAGCCTTTGAACTCCGTTAGTGTGCCTTGGAATTCGGACTTTCTCTCAAATGTAGAGAATGAAAAACTGCAACCGAATGATGGTGTTTATTGCAAGGTAATCGGTCTGATTTCGGAGAATTTGTGCTCTGAGTTGCAGATTGCCACATCTCTTACCTAAACTAACTTGTAAGCCCCGGGCTAGCTGCGTAGATGTATAGAAAACTGAGTTCTTTCACAGGAAAATATTGTGCACAACTGATCCGTAAGGCAGGAAGGGTCGACTTGACTAAAATGGTCTTTTCCAAGACAATGAAATGAGGGATTGAGTAAAAGTGGTCAATTTTCAGGGCTGATTTCTCTTGAAAGTTTTTTTTCTCGTATCCATTTGATGTCACTGCCATTCTAAAAACTATCCGTCTTTGCTATTTGATGTTACTGCCATTCTAAAAACTATCCGTCTTTGCTTGAAACAGAAACTATAAATAGCTTTTATCAGATCGAAATTGCAAACCTCGTTTTCGTGGAAACGTACCAAAGTTTCTTAATAACCGAACCAAATAATACGTCACAATGTCAAACGGATTAGCTGTGGCGGCTGATTGGCTGAATGGACTTGGCGAGCTGCCAAACCATCGCAGCTGGTCATTTACAAGTTTGTTTTCTCCAAGATAACTGATCACAAAGGACTTTTATTACAACGTACCGACTGAACCGATGAACTATTATTCTTAGATGGAAATTTCTCACGACATTGTAAAAAACAACGCCAATTGGCTGTATTCACAAGGCAATTGTGATGCTGGAGGTTAATATTATCTTTTCTTACTCCGTGAAGAAGGAATAACTTTTAAACAAACGTAAAATAATACGTTACAGATCACGGTAGACCGTGTAACCATGTTTTGCGTAAAGTGACCCGGTCAGTGAAACCCCAATAGATCCAGGTGCACCTACAAAGTCTTTCTGAGTGCACGCCATACGCTTTGACCAAGGACTTTCATTCTGTTATCAGCTGCATCCAGCCAGGGATTATGAATGGGTGCCAGCTTCATGCCTGGTTCCCGACAAACGGAAATTTGCATCTAGCAAAACTACGTTTGTGTATAGTTCACGAAGAACTGCACAGATAAATTTGGTTAAATGCTGCTCCGTCTGCGTCTCTGGCTTTTTGTCAGAAAAATCAGTTTAATTTTCACTGAAATTGCAAGTGCAGGATGAGTACTAAACTGAAATACACATCTGATTGTTTGAAACTCTTCATCAAATCTATGCAGTTTTCAAATCAATCTAACTCTTGCATTAAACTGGTCTAATAGTCACATTCTCTCGTGCAATCAGGTTTATTGTCCACAAAACGTGCTTTTGGATCGTTTGGATTCCTCCAGGCCTAGACATTCAAAAATGGGCGTTAACTGTCTTGCCCAAACTAGTAGTTCTACTATTTTCCTTGGTGGAGGATTTAAAATGAAAGGTAAGCATTCTACCTTGAAAGTGACTACAAATTAATACCTTCAGTTTTATTTTCTATACAGTTCCCCATTTTGCCCATCCTGAGCATTCAGTACTGGTTCAATATCTATTAAAACACAGGTACAAACTGGCGTTCAAAAAGGACGAAAACAACAATGAGCTCTTCAAACTTTTCAGCTTTATGAGTAGTATAAGACAAACTGTCATATCTTGCATGTCTTTTTAATTGATATATGTGACTAACTTTATGCTGCACAGTCAGTTGAAGGATATCATAAGCTTGACATTTGTCAGACATACTAGGATAGTGTGTTTCATGCTTTGAAGAGGGACGTGCTCAATGTGTCGGTAGGACTAGAGTAATCCACCACTGTAAGATTCTTTGGAGTGTAAAGATTCTACGTTAAACGAATACACACACAAATATATCATTCATTCATAACCGAGAAGAGCCTAATGGACCCGTCGTGCTTCTGAGTTGTCCTTATACTAAATGGTTATAGAATGTGTTACCTAACTGTTTTAGGCATAATAAACTCTGTTATGCACAATTTCTTCCGTCTAGCTAGACTACCTAAATGCCTTAAATAGCGATTGTTCCCTCTGCTTGATGGCTAGATATTGTATATTACTGAAGTGTTTCTAACTGGAGGTTTATCATTCGGTCACGATGTGGACTAGTCTTTCTGTTTACAACACAGTGTAAAAACTCATTAACTCAATTGCCTACTGGGGCATAAAAACAACCAGATGTTTCTGTGTCATATTTTGTCTGAGTAATCTGACGAAAAATTTTCTGCATCATTCGAGTGTTGCAAGTTTTTTTCAATTTAGCTGTGGAAACTTGGCAAACAATTTCTCTATCGTCACCATAAAGAAACAACTATTTCTTCGTGTTCTTAGAAGAAGGAACCAGTTTGTAAAATTGCACTATCACTCACTGCGTTCCTTGGGAACTTTTTAGGATGTTGATGGACTTTGCGATGGTTGGGATAAGATGATGTCGCTAAGGCTTCAAAATGCTTTTTAAGCTCGGTTGTTTTCATGAAGACGGCTCTGCTCATGACCTTTGTCGTACTAGCTCACCGTCAGAGAACATGAACGATTCTGGTCTAACTGATACGGGTGCAGTTGAAAGGAAACCGTCCTCAAGGGTGCGGAGTAGATGAGCGAGCAAAAGAGAAACTGAATGTTGACAGATAGAGGCTAGAAGAGCATTCAAGCGTCACCGTGAATGAAGCACGGACCCGAAAGCACCCGTCTTTCAGTAATCAAGTAGTTGTCGGAAAAAAAACAGAATTGGTCGATGTGGAGAAGGCTGATTTGGGTTTTCCAATGGAGTGTACGTGAATGTTTTATTGTCACCTGCTCGATGTCGACCTCGTGGACAATGTTAGTCTATCTGCAGGCACTATACAGGTATATGGTGATCACGGACATTAGCGAACCTTCACAATGGAGTTTTCCATTTAAGAACTAGAGACTTAGATGCAAGGAAGCACCAGAATACAGGTGGGGTGAAAGGTATACGTTGGTAAGGGCACATCCTTCAGGTTACGTCCACATGATATCAGGCAGCTAAAATTACTGCAAGTGAATGTAAGGCACCATCGAAAATAGTATCACGCGTCCACAGAAGCATAAATAAACAAACCGCTCCAAATAACTTAGGCGGTACGATTCGATAATCACTGCCGTGTGTGTCGACTGTAACAGCGGGATGCCTATTGAGCGCACACAAACGAGGTCAACTGTGTCTTGTTCCACACGTATACAATATGGAAACAGGTTGGCAGTTAAACATGCATTGAGTCAGAATTCATCAACTAGTGTAAGCTTATTCAAGTATAACCAATTGCTGATAGAAAGCCAGGAAATTCGTCGGACCATACGGGTTCTCCAATATGTGAGTGCAGCATTTTTTCGAGGTTGTTTGTCGTGGCTTACCATGCCGGTTGTGTTTGATCAAAAATGTTCTACTGAATTGCATGGATCGTGTTTCGTAGCTTCGGGAAAACCAATCACCTAAAGCGTCCAACAAGCAGTTTGTGACGAGACTATCATAACTGTTGTTTCTTCCGCAGATGAAAAAATAACTGCCATCCAACAAATTTGAAGGATACTCTTCCGCAGATGGAATAATAACTGCCATCCAACAAATTTGAAGGATTCATGCGGTAGTTTGCAGCCCCACGGATAACGTATCTTACGTCGAATTACGAAATATTGACAGCAAATTCTAAATAACTGTGTTATACTTTCGGTACTCCTGTATTTAACGAGCTATCAGTACGTTCGATAATGTATACTTTCTAAACGCACTGATAAATCGGCTTCTGACTCACTTGTGTAGACGCACTAAACGTTGCATTTCTAGAAAAGACTATCAAATCGTATGTGGTTGACCGATGTCTAGTATGAACAATGCTCGGTCCACCGGAGTTGATGTTTGAGGCAAGCAGGTTTGCACATGGCAGAGTGTTGTATTGAGAGTGACCTTATGAATCCGATGTAACCCCCAGGGAGTAAGATCACCAGACGAATCCGAAGAAGTCTGGTTGTTGGTCATGGCAGCTGGATTGCAAGCCCTATTCGCTATGCTCGCCAACAAACCGGGAGCGTACTAGCATTATCCCCAAAGTTGTAGAAGCCTATTGAGAGATTTCAACGGGCCTTAGCAAAACAGTATGAGAGTCGAAAATGAGGCACCGGTGCCATTCATCAAGTCAACCTATCCTCAAGTTGAAATCACACTCCCCCGGTACAATGTCTTATAAGCATTCCCACTAGGAGTTGTTTAAGGCGAGCTGGTTTGACTTAATGAATTCAACTAAGAATACAGACGCAGTGAAGGCATAGATGTATTTCCAGGAATCTAAGCTCTGGCTATCGCTTCGTGACTGGTTGAGAATGCACGCGCCACTAGGTTAATGTAGTTACCTCCATAGATTGATTATCCACATGGATTTATTGCTCCAAGTCGGCTAGTCGTCATTCGCTCACAAGTGAATGGTTCACTTTCGAGTATCCAGACACTCCGATTCCCAAAATGTGTCATATCAGCATGTATGTCCTCTCTTCAGAGCCATAACTAAAACCAAATTTAGTTTTTTTTCTAAATTCACCTGAAGGTTGTCCTCGTTCCTCCTTTTTGATATAAATCTGTATTATATGTTTCCTTAACAACCAAAACAGCAATCGTTTTGGAATACAATCGATTGCATTGCGTTTCGCGTAGCCTAACCAGCGTCAACAAGTCTTTCAGCTTTCCGATATCCGATTTGTTATTTTTCTTCTTGACGGAACACAGTACTACGCCAGTGTTGTTACTTGATTCGTTTTCAAAGAGTCCCAAATTCCCTTCATGAGTTGTCACTCTTGGCAAACAGGATTGTTATCTGACTTTTCAGAAAAATGGATTATTTGTTGATGATGGCCATTATTTACTAATGGTTACTGATCAAGTAACTTTGACAGTATAGTACAGAAATCATTTCATCCCTTTTAGGAAGAATACATCGTAACAGTTACGGAGAAGACCATACTCCTGAAAGCAAAATTTGAGTTGGAATTTGTGGATTAATGCATTTTGCTGATGCTCACAGGCAATATACCGGAGACTTCAAATCCATCTCCCTGGTCTCATCGACTGTGTTTTTTTACTCCTATCCAAAAAGTGTGCAAAATTCCGCCTTCAAAGTGTTTTCTCCTCTGTCTGTCCTGTCTTGCTCAAAGCCGCTAATCTGTCGCCAAAGACTGACAACAAATAGTTTCCGTCTGAACCGTCTGTTATTATTTTCACTGTCCTTTGAGGGTCTCCGAGCTATTGAGTGATGCTCCTGCGTACACAGGCTGCCTTCTAATTAAATCTCGGTCTTATCGTTTTTTTACTTCGAAATGCATAACTTTAAATCCGATTTAGTAAGGAATTTTCCATCTTGAGTCTTGTTTTTTCTTATTTCAGCTCGCGAAACGCCAAACGATAGGATTTTATCAATCGAGCCGTTTTCTGCGTGGCCAACGATCTATTGATCTGATTTACGTGGCTCTGAGGACCCCACAGAGTCTGGAAAATGCATGTGTTACTCCGATTGACGTTGTGCACACCAAGTATAGATGCACCGGACTCTCATTTGTTCGTATTATTTCTGTCGTATCCAACTTTAGCTAACTAGCTTGTTCTGAGGAAAATGCAGTACCACTGACTCCGTAAACATGGAAAAGTTGATTGTATGGAAGAATTGCTGCAATGCACCATTATCCACAGACTGCCTCAGATAAATAATATCATGAGAACTACCTCGGTGTCTGCATTTCCACTACTGCCCTTCCCGACAACTTGAAAAACAGACGTGCTCATCTGGAAGGAAATATTTTTTGTCGAATCGAAATTCGTTTAAACAGGGATTACCCTACTCTACTTGAACGAGAGCATGTGTTTATCAAAGCGGAGAGTTAGTTGTAGTGGAAATGTTTTTGCAATGGCATTCGTTGTGACGGTGTTCTACCACGGCTATCACTATCTGGGACCATCTGAGCAGTGTTCGAACAAAACCAGTGCGAGTCTGGAATGAATCTGGCCTGAGGGTGTTCTACCTTCGGGGCCTGATGACAGTTGTTCGCTGTCACATTGTTAACTAATTGTGAAATATGTGAAAAAGTGAAAGATTAGGGGATCTGAAAAACAGGTTTTAAATAAGAACAAGTTATAGGAACCTCTGAACCACCACAGGTGTAATTCCAACAAAGCCACCCAACGCGTAAATAGAATTACTGTTGTCGGTGACGTGCAACTTACATGGAAATGACAGATAATTTTAAAAGAAAACTCATCCGATGATTATGGCCACAAACCAGTTGTCCAGTTCAGCTGCGTTTACCAGAAACAAATGCGTAATGGTAAAAACCTTTGTTTACGATTGTCTTGAAGGTAGTTGTGCAGAGCGGCAGAGGAACGGGAGAATGAAATGAAAATAAAACTGATCGATCTACTTGTAAGTAAGCAAAAGCTTTTCTATAAGAAATTCCGCTCAAATTTCTTGGGCTATTCTATGTTGGAAGATGAGTCGGCTTCACTGAAATGACTCAGGATCAAAAGTGCGAAGTGATTTGTGCACGAACCAAAACCTAGCTTTGAGTTCACTGTTGAACACGGCGAATGGATTGAAGGATAAAGCATTCCGAATATGTCCTCACAGTATTGATCCAAGTATTCAGCTGATCACTTAAGTGGCATCGTCTTCTAAGGTCGGAAAGATACTACTAATGCTTGACTTGATATCTCGGCTTGTCGACAGGCAAAGACTTCGGATTCTCGTACGCCAAGAGTTCGAACCAGAAAACCTAACACACACGGTGTCCATCCGGTCCATAGAAATCTGAACTAGGTGAAACCTTGTAATTAGATAGACAGATGCGGTTTGAACACGGTTGGCGCGCAAATTTTTTCACAGTTTGTGTCCATTCAAAAGTAAACTCGAGACATGCTATCTAGAAAGGGCTACAACTTCAAGGTTTTCATCAGCCACTTTGAGCTTGATGCTTCGACTTGTGTTAAAAAAACTTGATATTGTTAGCGTCGAGTTGCAGTTTCATGGAGCTCGCATCTTAATAAATTGATCTGTTCACCGAGCTTGACAATTAGCTTGTCAAAGCAAGCAACCGCGCGCTGATGGTGTGACCTGGATGGGTGGCGAAAAGTTTGCAAGCTAAATGACAAGGTCGGCTAAAAGATGGACAACCACCTGATCAACCACTAATAACCCATCAATTTCTCACACTTGTTCAGTTCAGCATATAAATCCTAAACAACCAAAAGATACTGGGACATACATTGACCAGATTTCAACGCAGGCTAGTCGGTGCACATTTTTAAGTGCTCATTCACTTTCCATTGTTGAGATGGATAAGAATCACGTTTTTATAAATCTAGTGGCTCTTCTGCACGCAAAACGCCACCTATCTCTTTTTAAAATCTTGAGAGGCTATAACATCAAGATGCCGGAAAAAATGCGAAGAAGCTAAATGTCAGAAAAAACGAACATCTTGCGTAAATTAGTCCCAAGAAAACACAGCCTACTAAGCAATCCGTAAAATTCAGGAAGTTGGTGTTTCCATCATGAATTTTTCCGTTTGGCTGTCTAGCACAAAAATGAAACGCGAAAAGACATCACAATCAAAGCAGTACATCAAAACAGTACACATTTTCCGTTTTGAAGGACATTAGAAATACGCAGTCGGTCCAGATTATTCTAGTATTATTCGATAACTTGAGGCAAAATTTGAGGATCTTGACACGTGTGTACTTTATGCCGCTTTATTTATAACCTTCAAGCCCGTTCGTTTCTTTCGCTTTCACGCGGAATAAAGACACCGCACATCCACACGCTTTGGGCACAGTTTCTGCTGTTTGTGCCCTGAATAATGTAAATGACGTCAAATGATGTCGGGCCGAAAGTACAGACACCCAGTAAAAGTACCCGTAGTGGAAATATGATTAAAAGTGGATTAAAACGTAATCAGAATCAACAGCAGATTTTGCCTGTAAAGTAGGTGAAGGGGTGGGTGAGACAGACAGTTTCGCTGGGCATATCAAGAAGTTTCAATTAAACGGAGATTATTTTTTTAAAAAAGAAGTTTAAGTTGTGAACAAGAGAGGATAACCACTGGACGGAAAGGAACTGTCCAAACAGCACTTCAGCTGATGATCTGGTAAGAAGTTTTGCTAATTTCATTAGCCTCATTTACAGCGAATTACGCTTTCGAATTTCGGAGGCACTAGGCAAGTCGTCCTCCTGACTAGCTGGTATATATCGATAAGTAAAGATTCTCTATCTCTCTTTCATTGTAACATATGTACTGTAACGACCGTTTCGATTTCTTGAGCAACGAGCACCAAGGTTAGCAACCAAACCGGCAAAACTCCGAACGAGTGGCTACGCAAATGTGCTGTACTATAAAAATGAAAGTAGATACACGGAATTAAAAATTACAAACCCCAACGGTTTTCGACCGTTTGATTGTCCGGTGGTCTAGCTGGTTTAGGCTGCTGAAATCGGCGAGCTGAACCACCTCCTCGTGGTGCCGACTGGGTAGCCTGGACGCCAGTCTGGGTGAGCTAAGAGTTCAGCAACTCCAGACAGGGCTAACCACCCTGTTTGGTTTCAATGTGCTGGTTACTTTCGACAATGTACACTACAAAACATCTGGCGCCTCCGCACCAGTTCCAACCAGTACACAGGAGAGATTCGTGGGGCTCAAGTGTGAGGAATGTGGCAAGTGGTGTAAATCAAAAGCTGGCTTGGTAGCCCACCATCGAGTTCACGACAATGATAGTGTTGGTACGAACATGGTCGCCCAATTGGCCTGTGCTGATTGTTCCCGCCTTTTTCCGACGAAGATTGGCCTGAGTCAACATCGCCGGCACGCACACCCCACCCAGCATAATGCAGATAAGCTCAGCCGAGTGAAGCATTCCGGTGCCCGCTGGTCCCAACAAGAGTCACAATCGCTCTTGCGCCTGGCTAACAATTTATATCCGTCTTGTGAAACGCAAACCGCGCTGTTCGCGAGAATGGAGCAGTATTTTCCTGGTCGATCGGCTATCAGCATCAAAACCAGGTTACGGGTGCTTAACTGGCAAGCACAACAGGACAAATCATCATCTGGTGGACCTGACCAAACCATCGGTCAAATAGCGGCCTACTCGTCAGAAGCCGATGACTATAGCGTCTGGTTTAAACAAACCGTGGATTGCGCCGTGTCACTCTTAGAATCCCATGCTGACAGTTCACTTGCTAGTGTTGACCTTCTGGCATTTGCCCGAGGGTTGCAGTCTGGCATCATGACACCGGAACAAGTCCTCTCGCTTCTGGACCTCCACGCCTCCAGGACATTTCCACACACCTGGAAAACCGTATCCCGACGCCGTCAGTTAGTCTATCGGATGCCGGTCAACCGAAAGCAGATCCGCCGAGCCAACTACGCCGCCATCCAGACCCTATACCACCAAAGACGGAAAGATGCAGCGTCTGCTGTGCTCGATGGGTCATGGAAAGATCTGTACAAAGGCAACTGCGGCCTACCTCCAGACGCCGAGCAGTACTGGAAACAGGTGCTCTCAGCCCCAAAACACGTGGACAGCCGGCCCAGTCGCGTAATAGTACCATCCGATTGGAGCTTGATTGAGCCCATCACAGGAGAGGAAGTCGGCCGTACGGTCCGTTCAATGGGCAATTCGTCCCCAGGCCTGGACAAGCTCACACCCAGGATGCTCCGCCGGTTCAATGCGAACGTACTTGCTGGGTACTTCAACTTACTCTTACTAGCTGGGGGTTGTCCCCCACACCTATGTCGTGCTCGTATTACTATACACGGAATTAAAAATTACAAACCCCAACGGTTTTCGACCGTTTGATTGTCCGGTGGTCTAGCTGGTTTAGGCTGCTGAAATCGGCGAGCTGAACCACCTCCTCGTGGTGCCGACTGGGTAGCCTGGACGCCAGTCTGGGTGAGCTAAGAGTTCAGCAACTCCAGACAGGGCTAACCACCCTGTTTGGTTTCAATGTGCTGGTTACTTTCGACAATGTACACTACAAAACATCTGGCGCCTCCGCACCAGTTCCAACCAGTACACAGGAGAGATTCGTGGGGCTCAAGTGTGAGGAATGTGGCAAGTGCTGTAAATCGAAAGCTGGCTTCGTAGCCCACCATCGAGTTCACGACAATGATAGTGTTGGTACGAACATGGTCGCCCAATTGGCCTGTGCTGATTGTTCCCGCCTTTTTCCGACGAAGATTGGCCTGAGTCAACATCGCCGGCACGCACACCCCACTCAGCATAATGCAGATAAGCTCAGCCGAGTGAAGCATTCCGGTGCCCCCTGGTCCCAACAAGAGTCACAATCGCTCTTGCGCCTGGCTAACAATTTATATCCGTCTTGTGAAACGCAAACCGCGCTGTTCGCGAGACTGGAGCAGTATTTTCCTGGTCGATCGGCTATCAGCATCAAAACCAGGTTACGGGTGCTTAACTGGCAAGCACAACAGGACGAATCATCATCTGGTGGACCTGACCAAACCATCGGTCAAATAGCGGCCTACTCGTCAGAAGCCGATGACTATAGCGTCTGGTTTAAACAAACCGTGGATTGCGCCGTGTCACTCTTAGAATCCCATGCTGACAGTTCACTTGCTAGTGTTGACCTTCTGGCATTTGCCCGAGGGTTGCAGTCTGGCATCATGACACCGGAACAAGTCCTCTCGCTTCTGGACCTCCACGCCTCCAGGACATTTCCACACACCTGGAAAACCGTATCCCGACGCCGTCGTCAGTTAGCCCATCGGATGCCGGTCAACCGAAAGCAGATCCGCCGAGCCAACTACGCCGCCATCCAGACCCTATACCACCAAAGACGGAAAGATGCAGCGTCTGCTGTGCTCGATGGGTCATGGAAAGATCTGTACAAAGGCAACTGCGGCCTACCTCCAGACGCCGAGCAGTACTGGAAACAGGTGCTCTCAGCCCCAAAACACGTGGACAGCCGGCCCAGTCGCGTAATAGTACCATCCGATTGGAGCTTGATCGAGCCCATCACAGGAGAGGAAGTCGGCCGTACGGTCCGTTCAATGGGCAATTCGTCCCCAGGCCTGGACAAGCTCACACCCAGGATGCTCCGCCGGTTCAATGCGAACGTACTTGCTGGGTACTTCAACTTACTCTTACTAGCTGGGGGTTGTCCCCCACACCTGTGTCGTGCTCGTATTACTCTAGTTCCGAAGGTCCCTAATCCGACTTCACCGGATCAACTGAGACCGATCTCCGTATCATCCATTCTTGTCCGATGCTTTCACAAGGTGCTTGCTGATCGCTGGAGTCGTAGATTGCAACTGCCTTCACTCCAGTTTGCATTTCTACATCGGGACGGCTGTTTGGAAGCTACATCGCTGTTACATGCCCTGCTTCGTCACTCTTCAGCGACTGCTTCTAACCTCAGCTTGGCGTTCGTCGATATCTCGAAAGCATTTGATTCGGTTTCGCATGACACAATCGTCAGATCTGCCGAGGCGTTTGGAGCACCGTCACCTCTAGTTCGATACATCGCACAGTCCTATGAGAATGCTGTAGCAGTTTTCCCCAGTTCCGAGGTTCACTGCCACAGAGGTGTGAGGCAAGGAGATCCACTCTCCCCATTATTGTTCATCATGGCAATGGATGAGGTTCTTGGATTGTCGATGCCGCAACTGGGATACCAGTTCCATGACACCCTAGTAGATGGTTTTGCCTTCGCTGACGACTGGGTCGTGTGTGCAGAAAGTCAAGCTCGCCTCAAAGAGAAGCTTGAAGCTGCCGCGGTTGAGTTGGGAAGAGCTGGTATGAAGATAAACGCCCGGAAGACGAAAGCGATGGTGATCTGTGGGGACAGGAAACATCGGGCGACAGCAGTCTCAGTCGAACCATTTTGCTTCGCCGAGGAACTCATCACTCCTCTGGGTCCGACAGACACAGTAACATATTTGGGCATCCCCTTTACTTTCAAGGGGAAAGGAGTCTTCAACCATCGACAGCATCTGCTCAAACTGCTCGACGAGGTGACGCGTGCCCCGTTGAAGCCGCATCAAAGAATGGAGATCACAAGGAACTACCTGATACCGAGGCTGACATATTCGCTCGTGCTTGGCCAAGTCCACCGAAACACGCTCAAAAGGTTGGACAACTACATCAGGCAATCTATTCGCGGCTTTTTATTGCTTCTTAGCATGATGAAAAGGTAAGCAAGAACAGTGTGGGTTATTACTCTATCACAAAGATATTTGATCTCACAATGGCTGGAAAATCATCTGGTACATTTGTGTGTGGTGCAATACCGTTTTGGTTCAGTACCATCAAGTAGAAAGCAAACATCCGGCAAAAATGACATATAAGTCATTCAAACGTAAGCCATCCAGTGAAAAACCTATTCGCACACAGCAGCCACAGTCAGGTCAAATCCATGATTGGTCGTTGATTGCGATCGACCGCCAGGAACAGCGTGGGTATTTTCGCTGACCAAACTTTCGTCACACAGCGATTCAGATTGTTTACAACTTTGGTCCGAAACATCCGAAACGTCTGTCTTGATTCAACCGAAGGTACCTATCCGGTACGGCCCAAGTCACAGAGACATACAAAACTTTAAACAAGACCTGGTCTCAACCTATCATAAGCCAGCGGAACGAATATAACCGATTTAGTTTTCATAGGCTATCAACGGCGCACTACACTGCGTCTTCCCTCAGACCCACTTACGGTTACAAGTATGAGGATACTAATTCCTCTGACATTCCTATGTGTGTTTTGTTGGAACCCAAGGATATCGATTTTGGCGAACCACGAAGAATGTCCTTCTGGATGTTCCTGTATCAGACAGACCATCAACTGTCGAAAAACAGGGATGAGCACGGTGCCTCGCCTACCCAGATATGTACCTGGTCCCGAAGGAGGTGCTTTGCAGTTTCTACAGATAAGTCAAAACCCAATGATCCGTTTGGAACGAGCTGCATTCGAAGGACTGCAAGATCTGTTGCGAATTGAGCTCTCGTTTAATCAACTAGTGTGGATTTCCAAGGAGGCATTTATTGGTCTACAACGCCTACGTAGCCTTTCGTTGAGAGGAAATCGAATAGCATACCTGCCACATGATGTATTCACACCGGTATTTGTTCTGGAAGACTTAGATCTGTCCAGGAATGAACTGACTAGCTTGCCGTTCTCACTTGAGGGTTTGGTTTATCTGAAACGTTTGTCGTTATTTGCCAACCCCCTTCACTGCCCTTGTGAACTGGTTGACTTTTCATTATCATTGATTCATTTGGAACCGGTTCGGAGTCGTGTGACTTGTCAGAGTCCTCCCGAAGTGGCTCATAGAGGGGCAGCTGAACTTGGAAAACGATTGATCTCCACCGTTCGGAGCACTCACCTCAGGGGTTATCAGGCCCTTCGGGAATCTGAGAAAGAGGATCACATTCGACGACTACCATATTCACCTCACCCAGGTGAGCTACAGCACAAATGGCCTTGGCCTCATTGTCCAGTGCAAGATATTGGAGGAGGTGAACCACATTCACTACAAGAACCAATAGACGATGAGCTCGAACTGAAACCAATTACGGATGCCTACCAGACCTATCCAGAGCAACCAGTTGAAGTTGTCAAGTGGAGAGATATCCCGCGGAATATGGAAGTGGTGGCAGGTGATATGGCGAGATTCATTTGTGGGGCTGACGGGCCGAAGGATATACAAATAAGCTGGCTGTTACCGGAAAACGCTACAACACATATCCGTCTGCACAGAAGACGACAGGTAAGACATCACGCTTGTCAGTATGGACAGCGATTAGTACCATAATTAACCCACCCCCACATTACCTGGAACCAAAAGCCACCAAATGGAATTTAGCGGTCTTTGCATATTTCAGCAAGGAACCGGAAAAATACGTGAAAATCACCATCAAGATGCTTCTTTCCGGCATCTAGCATGGTAGAATCGATAAGTGTTAACCGCATAAGAAATCATTGAGAAAAATAGGCTGGCGAATCCCTAGTCTCCTGCTTGGGCGCAGTCTCCTCCAAGCCGCAGTTTGTGTCATAATAAACATTAGTAAGGAAAGGGTAGTTCGACGCATATGAGTGATCCTTAAGAGCTACCCTCTTGCAACCGCTCCGAATCAATCTTCGTCCAGCCTAAACTAGGCAACACCTACTCGCTGATCTGATAGCTTACACAAATGAGTATGTATGACTTCCCGAGCACGAACAGTCCAAACTGCACTAGCTCTCATACTCAACGAGTTCTTTTTCTGATGACAGACCACCTCTTATGACAACCCCGTGGCTATTACTTCCTAAGTGTGTCACTAGCTCTCAGATGACAGTATGAAACATTCTTGGCGTTCCCAGAAAAAAGTCATATGTAAGTACGGGGACCTATAGAGCGGCACAAAATTTACCTCCAAGGCTGTTCACTCCTCAGGACATGGTTTTCATCAATCCGGCGAAATAATGCTGTCGAATCCTAAATCCTCTTAAGCAACCCACTTTTTCAACAGTGTTGACGAAGATACTTATGAGAGACAGTGTACTGCTTGCATGCAAATATGGCTCGATTTTCGGGCTCCTGATGTTTAGACGTCTCGAAATTTGGACGTTTCACTTGAGTTTGCCAAATGAACTAATTGTTGATTCAAATAAAATTTGTGGATTTGTTTGACGGGCCAAATAGCATCCCACTATTGTCACTTCTGGCTTCTACACCGTGTGACAAGCCCCAACCCCACCCCCCATCTTCGAAAAAATAAACAGTTATTTTTGATGTAAATGTTATCAGCTAGCAAGCGAAAACAAAGGATGTGGAATCAGCCCAAGAGTTACCTCGAAAGTAGCTGCTAATCATTTCTTAACTTCCGTCATATAATTAGGTTTCAAAATCTTCAGGAACTGCACCCCAAGGAGTCTTTAATCATACTGTGAGAGACAAAAAATCACTTGCACTTTCAAATCGTGCATTCAAATCAGCTAGAGTTCTAAGATTAAAAAGAGCCGGATACAAAAGTTAAAATATCCTACGCACCTAAGTTTTGATCAAAGCTCTTCCAGTTGTCCTGTGATGTTAACAAATATTCCCGAAAACTCAGTTAGCCTTTTCACATGTGTTGGAAGCTTAAACACTGAGCATTTGCTTTTTCAAGTAAAGTCACGTAATGTTATGCCAATAGCTGGTACATTAGGATGGAAAAATGTCCGTGAAGTGATAGAAAATTGGGAAATTAATAGAGACGAAGTTGGGCGTAATATGGAATGGGATATCACAAAAGAAGACAAAAATGAGTTGGTGGGTGATAAAAGACGGAATTCGGGTTATTCCCACCAAGACAATAGGGTTCATAATCAATTTTAAGGCTAGCAGAACGTTGCTAATCAGCTTTTGTTGTCTACAGAGATAAAGGTCGAAGAGAGTGGCAGCAAAAAATTTGACGTTTTCATGGATAGAACTGTACCTAGGTGTAAAAAAATTAAAAGATTTCTGGGGTTTACACGCGCTGACCACTCTCCACCAGGCACTTCGTTTTTGGACTCCTTAGGTTAGCACTGCCTCAGTTCTGGTGTTTGGATGCATTTCCATTATTTATTTCTGACTTGTAGCACGCGAGAATCCTTTGATCTTTAAAGGTACCGCTGAGTGGTCATCAGCTTCTTTGAATTTGCCAATGTTATCGCTTATAATGTCCTACTCCATCAAGTGTATTTCTCTTGCCTCCACACAACTGGCGTTTAAACACTTCCCGTCTAGTCGACCAGAGAACCCAAGACCAGCGTATGTTTCCCCTACTGAATCCTGATCTCCGATTGTGAGGTCCACCTAAGGGAACTGTACTCTACCACCATACGTTGGATGCTTATGAGTCTCGAAAATATTTACGCTGGTGTGGCACGCTTGGTTAACCCAACAATGTCAGAAAACACTAAGTATTTTGTTTGGCCGTGAGTATTCATGGTGCCCATTTATTGTCTGAGAGTTATCCTCACGCACTTTGACAATTTTTGACCTCTGACTTCCAATTAACTTCGGGTGCAACGAATATCTCTGTGTAGCCAAGAGGCAACTTGTTCAATAAGCAAACTTATTCAAAATAGCAGGCAAGACTTTGTCCTCCTCTAAGAGCGGCTCACTTGCATGCTTAAACCAACACATAAATAGTATACGCGCTATCCATGCATTTTCGATACAGTTACCTCAAGTTAAAACCCTTCCCGGCTTACTGCCGGAATTAAGTTCCGCCTTGTTAAACTACAAGCATGAGGAAACCTTCCAGCAGTCTTTTTACTAGCTTTGAAATGAAACTTAGTTACAGCCATTTTAGTAACACTCCAAAAATGTCCTTTGGTGCGGAAAAAGCCTCATCTTATTCCCAAAATACACAGCTCTGGGAGTTCGTTTTCTATACAAACTGTGATATCCTCTGCGTTATGCTTTGTGCGGTAGAACAACACTAAAGCATCCCACATAGTTTCCGGCGATCGTGATATTTTCACGCACCGGGCGCTGCGGTGATGGTGATGTTTGTTAGTTGTGCCTGAATAGATTATAAATGCTTCGCCTCAGATACGTACTCCAAAATGGAAATTCAAGAGATTAAAACCTACGTTTCCTCGTAAATTCAAAGAACATTTTTGTTCAAAGAATACTGCCGACAATGTTTACCCAGGGCAGCTATTTTAGGCATGAAGTGAAAAGGATGGGGCGAATTTCCGGCTCGATAGTAGTACCTAAGTTAAGATAAGTTTAAAACCAAAGCTGGGCGGTACCATTAAAGATTGATGTGGCCAAAGTAAATGAACCAAACTAAGCAATTTCAACAAGCTGAGCTCTGAGTAAGTGAGTGCTTTCACTCCAAGCCCCTCAAACCTATGGTAACAAAGAACTCTTGGAGAAATATAATTAAATCAATGGAGACGAAATATGGATCAATATTCTTCCGGGTTGTTCAAAGAATCATGTTTTAAAATAAGGAAAACATGGACAATGTTTTGCTTGTCTACATTAGCGCCAGCAGTGAGAAACGGTGAACACAATGGTGAGAAAATTGGTGCAAATTATTAGACAAACATGCAAAACAACCCCAAAAAGATGGTGTTCAGATCAGGCTGCTTCTAAATTTAGGGGAAATGAAAAGATTAACAAATCTGACGTGGGCCGATTGGTGGAAGGTACAGATAAAGACTGTAGAAAAATTGATTACAATGGAAGGAATGTGGGAGAGATTCTGGAGAAATGATACGTTAACTAGTTCAGCAATGTCTACTGAAGTTGAGCAGAAGTGTGTGAAACACAAAAATTGTAAATGAAGACTGTGAACTAGTTTCTGAATGCGCGATTTTTTCAGAGGCGATGGTTTATTTGTCATCCTTGCTGCAAAAGAACACATATCCTGCGTTGATGACAGTGACCTCGCAGGATTTTTCACAAGTACGTGGTCGGAATTCTTGGCTGTAGCATAACGCCTTCATAAAATTCTGTACAGACTATTTTCCTGAGAAAAAAATGGAGGTAAGCATTCAAGAGTGGTATACCGGGTTTGGAAAGTCAAACAGTGATTTGAATCTTCAGTCACATTGAAAACCATTTGAGAACGGTCATCTGAACTACATTAATTCGACTGGTATAAGTATAGAGTGACGAAGGACCATCAACAAAATCTACTCGTGAACGGAGGAGAACAGGTGGGAGCGTAATGAGAAACAGACAGTACTACTGTAACCACCAAGGTAGAATGAGGTAATCACAGTGGTGTGAAGGGAGCAATAAATCCTTTGGCAAACCTCCGTCGTTGACTGAGATGCAAGTGGGGAAATACTCGGCATTTTCTGCACCACCAAACACATAAGGTTCGGTATTGTAAGCGCAGAGGCTGTCGAAGATGTTTATCTCAGGAAAGGGTTTGATGTGAGTAATACACGCAATTTACATACTTTTTCGGAGCGGTAATCATAATTCGAACGAAAAATGCCGCATAAGAGACGGGAGACGGACAGCAACAAATTGGTGGAAGCGAAGATTCTACCCTTGAAATGAAACTGGATGAAAACTGTGAACAAGTAACGCTCTAAATCCTGTTAAGTGTAGGCTGTAGGGAGTTGGGAGGCTGAGAATCAGTGGACTAATTTATCACTCCTTTTCAAAACGCGAATATTGTGGAATGCGCTTGAACAGCTCGCGAAAGCCTATCAATGATTCATGTTTCATAATTCTGTGCTCGATATGAGGACCGGTAAGCCAATCCGCTGGCTGGGATTGACAAATAATATTGGTTGGCAGTACTTGTAGTACTGACAGTGTTTGAGAAAATCATAAAAGAGAGATTCAGCTGGGTTGCAGGTGAAAAACGGAATTGATTCGCAAATGAGTGTATTTGTCCAGTTTGTGTTCAAAAAGAACATAATGTTGACGGAAATTCGGGGAGTGCGCCTACCTGATGAGCCCCAAGAAGGACGAAACCGAACGTGGGCTGCCGAAGAGTTTTCATCAACCTTATGAGTAATGTGATACGTATATTAGCTGGCAGTACTTCAATGGACAGAAAGGTGGATTCCTTAACAGTTTCAGGCATTCAGCAATGAATTCTTCGACATTTTCGGTTCCTGTGCTGACAACGTACGGCAATTTTGGCACAAGAAGTGAAACAGGTGAGCGAATAGTTATGTGGTTTGGAGTAACTGGTTAAAGCATGAGTTCTACTACCTATCAGCCGTACTGCCGGCTTTAGAACCGCTCTCAACTGTTCACCCTCTTTTCTTATCCCTTCGAACTTGCATTGGGAAAAAGGACATCCGGGAGGATACACACAGGTGGTTCAGTGAAAACCGTGTGTGGCATTGTTCCTACTTGTGTGGATGACCGTGTGCTTCGTATAACGTGACGTGAGAAACAGAAAGCAGAAGTTAGCCCGCAGTGTCTAATTTTTAACTTAGTAGCCACGTTATATGGCTTATCAAATATGTGAATAAGTCTCAGTGAAAAAGTCTAATGAAACCCACTGCCAAAGTCAGTTCCACTGTCCCTCAGGCTTGCCACCTAACGTCGTATGCAAGTCCAGTGAATGAGTCTGTCATGAGAATTGCTGGGCAACCAGTGTTAATCATGGATTTTGAGTTGGTTATCCAGTGCCAATTTCCGGAAGGTCTATGAATTCGGTGTAGTTGAGATGTGGAAAACCAAATGGTAACAAAATGTTTCATTATGTCCAATTAAAAAAGGTAATCACTGACTTCGTCACTTTATAGACTTGTTATCCCGTAAATTTATTAGGGCGGTTTGATCTGACTAGTACTTTTGTTTTGTGTTTTACAGATACTAGAAATATTTGAAGCCCACGCTTATCACGAAGGGACGTATACCTGTGTGGTTTCCAGTAAACACGGACAGCATTTGTTCTCAGATGCCACGCTGCGTCTAATAGATCCGGTGAAACCACGGATTATTGACGCACCACCAGCCGACCATAATACGATTGCAGAGTGTGCTGATTTGGAACTTCGTTGTTCCGCTTACGGACGTCCGCGGCCCAGGATTTCTTGGTTATGGCAAGAAGACACCTTGCCTCTGCACTTGGTTACTGGAGGTCGATATGTGGTTCGCGAAGTTACTTCAGGGCTAGAGAGTTTCCGTCCAGATACCTCATCTATTTATTCAACAAACGAATACCTGAGGGCTGCTTTAGAAGCAACCGAAACCAACAGCTATCTTTTGATCAGAAATGTCACAAAACGGGATGCACATGGTCGCTATGTATGCTATGCCTCAAACCGTGTTGGCTCGGCCAGAGTCACAACAGTTATCCGCGTGGTTTCACCTGCAGAATTACCTCCTTCATCAACAATGAAAGTTTCAACGCGTGAGGTTGAACTTCAGGAGAATTCCTCTTTGACGGGAGATGACCTTGTGCGTCACGTGATCGAAAAGGCCCGGATACGGATCGAGGCCGCGATTAAAAGGACAGCCGAACGTCTTAGAGACCCAAATAGGCGACGATCTTCGGCTGACGTTGCTTCACTTTTTCGTCAACCAAGCCGCGCAGCGCTGGAGTTAGCAAAAGCTGCTGAAGTTTATGAAGCGGCCATTGACGAAGTTACCAGCATACTTCGTCAGCGAAACCAGCAAAGGCTTGAAATGTCTAGCATCGACCAGCTACCAGAGCCGAACCCGGATGAAGAATTAGAGCCACATACAAGAGAGGCTCTGGGAACTCAGTTGAATGCGGACCAACTGGCTATCATCTCCCAACTTTCAGGTTGTCAACAGTCAAGCAACATTGATCCATGCTCGCATCAACTGTGTTTTCATTTACGGTATAGGTCAATTGACGGCGCCTGTAACAACTTCAATCATCCACGATGGGGTGCAGCTCTGGTTCCTTTCAAACGCCTCCTGCCCCCGCAATACGAGAATGGCGTGAATACACCAATCGGTTGGACACCAACGCGGCTTTATTTCGGATACCCCAAGCCATCAGCTCGCATAGTTTCAGTGGCCCTACTTGGAAATGCAACTCTGATTGGAAGACACACAACCAGGTGGGTTTCAAACGTCTGTTATGATCGGCGTTCTTGTCCAACCCGTTCGAATGTATTCTTTCGAAAGCCTCACTCAACATTCAGTCTGAAAAATAATGTAAGCCTAACCAGCGAAAAGCAGATATTTTTATCTAGTCCCTTAGTGACCATACGTTAGTAGTGGGATATTTAGACGAAAGGAATTCTGATAAGTTCCGTCCCATAATTTTAAATAAAAATAATTTCGTTTGAATCAGTGTTTTGACTACTTCAGAGTAGTTTCGGTCAGAAATATTGCAACAAAACATATTAAAAAGGCCCTGAGATAGTTGAAAACTGGGCGACCTTGTCAAGTACACAAATTCCACTGAGTACAACTTCATCGTATTTGTACAATCATGTCTGTTTGCATGTTTGCACGCGATCATTTCGCTTGGTGTTCTAGTTGTAGTACGACCTTCAGTATGATTATACTGTCAACGTGTATTGTTCCCAACAGAAGCCGGCCTGCTGGCCATCCTTTCTTTGTAACTGACGAGTCAGTGAAGTTCACATGGAAGGAACGCCGACACTACTTTTTCGATTAATATGATGTGATGCTCACTTACGTCAACCATCATGGCAAGACTGTCCTTCGATCGATTGCTAGGGTATTGTTGCGACAACGCTGCCTACCAAACTGAACTGCGTGGTCCTCATCTAGGACATTCGGGGCGATCATCGAGTGTACCAATAGCCTACGAACTTACAGATCAGTATATTCGTAATGGACTACTCATAAGGGTGCTGAAAACTCTTCGACAGCCCACCAAATTGATTTGCAGATGAGTGTAGTTCTCGAAAAACAGTCCAATTTGGATTCAAGTAGAACATAAGGTTGACGGAAACTCGGGGACTGCGCCTACCTGATAAGCCCCAAGAAGGGCGAAACCGGTCGTGGGCTGTCGAAGGCTTTTCAGCAACCTCATGAGTAGTCCATTACGAATATACTGATCTGTAAGTTCGTAGGCTATTGGTACACTCGATGATCGCCCCGAATGTCCTAGATGAGGACCACGCAGTTCAGTTTGGTAGGCAGCGTTGTCGCAACAATACCCTAGCAATCGATCGAAGGACAGTCTTGCCATGATGGTTGACGTAAGTGAGCATCACATCATATTAATCGAAAAAGTAGTGTCGGCGTTCCTTCCATGTGAACTTCACTGACTCGTCAGTTACAAAGAAAGGATGGCCAGCAGGCCGGCTTCTGTTGGGAACAATACACGTTGACAGTATAATCATACTGAAGGTCGTACTACAACTAGAACACCAAGCGAAATGATCGCGTGCAAACATGCAAACAGACATGATTGTACAAATACGATGAAGTTGTACTCAGTGGAATTTGTGTACTTGACAAGGTCGCCCAGTTTTCAACTATCTCAGGGCCTTTTTAATATGTTTTGTTGCATACAGATCAGTCTTTCGCAGTTTGTGTACGCATGAAAGGTCTAGTCGTGTTCTTGTGGCGACTTGAACATCTAAATAGATAGGCGTTTTAAATGACCGAATGCCGGCTGAACCGCTGTCATTCCTCGAACCTCCGACCACCTAACTCCCACCTAGGCTCATATGGCCAAATATGTAGCACACAGACCAAGACGACTCAGTCTGTAGTACCGAGTCATAGTCAAGCACATGTTAAAACCTGGGCGCCGACATCTTAGTACTGTGGTCAGTGGTGCTAAAAATGAAATCTATGGCTTATGACTCCTCTAATTAAATGTGTATCACCTCATAATTTGTCTCTCCAATGTACAGTGCTCACGAGTGGTCACTCATGAGCATCACTACTTTATTATACCCGACAAGTGTATAATGAGTGCACTCAAAACCCATCGGTTTAATTCTGTGGCCGCTAGAACATCTTCAAAAACGATCGATTAGTGCGGCTTTCGCCGCCTACGCCGAAGAAAACCGCACTTTGTTACAGATAATACTAGTTATGCGTGTCAAACGTTCCTAAAATTAAGAAATCCTGGCAAAATCACCCAGAACCCTGGCTCTGAAAAATCGATCGAAGTGCTTTGGTAGCTTTCGACACCCAGTGTTTAAATACGCAGATTGTTCAACAGGTTGAGACCAGAAAAGATATTTGGAGATGTAGGAAATAGAGTAAAGTGCTCACCGTATGAACGTACAATCCAGAGATCTCGTAAGTTTTGTGATGTGTGATGAGTGTTTATTCGAGAAATAAGCCAGCGTGTTACTACGAGACCTAAATCTCGTGAGTGAAAGATGAATCCTGTCCAAATGCAAGTTAATCACACTGTTGATCGGCAGCTCATGGCTGAATGGCACAATCTTCATCTGCTATTCGGGAGATCAGACTTGATTTTTTAAAAAGATACGTGAGGTGCTGATGATTCCAAACAGGAACAAGGCAGCTGAAGAAGAATTCTGAGCTATTGACCATAGACTGGCTATAATTGAAGTGAAATCTCTATCGAATCAGCTGTGGATGATAGGTATCCAGGATTAAGGGGAACCAGAAAGCTTTGTTAATCATTTATCCTGAGCGAATAACCCTTCTGTCAAGGGAGTGTCTGCACGACAGCATTAAAAGAATAATGGGCTTAGTGTGTGTGACTGGCTTGAACGCACTAAGTCACAACCATCCAGAGGTCCACCACAATGATCAAAGATGTGTAGACCTCTCACATGCTGGGGTGGTGTCCGCTGCCGGAATGACCCGTTACAGAGAACCTTGCCACCTACCTTACATGCGGTTTGTACTGAGCCGCATGTGGAGCACTGAGGGAGTAAGATCAAAGGACGGCAGGAGGAAGGGGGCAATTTTTAGCCGCCAGCATACCCACCTGGTGGCCCATATTTTCCAAGTGGAATGGGTACAGGTGAGACTCACCGTGTAAGTAACTTGTGATCTCATGAATCACAAGACAAACCCCATTCATACACGTATGGCTAGCTAATGCTGAAGAGCATTCGGCTGTTTCCGTGTAACCATGATCACCGCTATAGTTTCAACACTGAGGGGAGTTCGGTGTTGGGATGGGTCATTTTTAAATGTCTATAAGTAGGTACGGATAATGTCACTCAAAAAGAACAAGACAGTTCAACGAGAAACAGTAAACTAAAACGTAATTCGCTGAACACACCTTATATTGCATATCAAGACGCTGTGAAATAGCAATGAAACTAAGCATATAACACGCTAACCCAAACCCGAGGTATTCAGTGGCACACGTCCGAAGTCGCCTGTGTGGTTTGGCACTAGTACTCACCCTGTTGGGACAACAATACCGAGGCATGTAACATACTTGCGAACAGGGTAAGCGCAATAAATTTGTTACCACCGAATGTATACATAGAGAAAAAGTTACGCGTTAATAGACAAAATTCTGGGATGTTCGATGTGGAGTTGGCCGGATATTGCAACCGATCTACGTGCTCCGTTTGAAAGGTGTTTTTGTTGGTTGCCACGGGAAAACAGACATTATACAGGGCTCAAACAGAACAGTCTGTGTTATTGCGCTCAAAGGAATCCATAATTTATTGTTCGTCTATGTATAAACTTTAAATGTCAGTAGTTCATCACCCACAAGTGGGATTTTCATTTATCTCTTACCTATCTCAGTACTAGGACTAGAATACTACCAGCATTCCCAGATATATCTGAATCATACAACCGATTGTACAATCTGCCACCTCACTTATATCAATTTTTGTGGGGCTCACAAACAGAAGAAAATCTCTGATACCAAGTGTAACCGGATTCCATGCTCTCTTAATCCAGTTTACGGCTTCCAGTAGGCCATGCTTTCTGAATGCATCCTTTGAAAATTAACTTCCAGTAGACCATGCTTTCTGAATGCATCCTTTGAAAATGCGAAGTGCTCTTTTTAAAAGGTTCATTGACAGATGGTGCACTTTCCATTCAGTGGAGTAAATGATCAAAAAGTCTTTCATATGCTACCTTTAAGTTCAGGATTTCTGCTGCATTTGTCGATTAAAGAGATGAAGAACGGTTGCATATCACGCCAGATTAAGTCGAGATAGGCTTTGTAGCCTTTGAAAATGAGTGGCATTTACCTATCTTTTGTAGAAACTTCGTTATCTTTAGTTTTTGATTGAGCATAGGAATTTTCCTCCGTCGTAATCCAACGATTTTGGTTTGCTTCGTACTCTATATTTTTCTTCAAGTGACTTTTGTAAACATTTGTGATCCATTTTCTTCATATTTACGCACATCTTTCTCTCATAATCTCTATAGAACCCATCCAAATATCAAACACGCTTGCAGTCACTCTCTGCAGAGACTTATCACGTATACCGTTGTTTTGCTGGGACTTGGAAAAGAGGTCGTTACCTTTTCTAAAGATCCTCCAGCTCAGTGCTTTGAAAATCTTATTTGCTTTTCTTTATGGCTGTAGTTCCGGTTTTGACGGCACTCACATTTCCTCTTTCAAGAACATATTTGGGTCCCAGTCACCAGTACGCTCTAGGGTTATCTTCATCACGCAATATCCGTTAAACTTGGCGATCAGTTATAACCGTGTCCAGAAAAGTCTTCCTAGAATCTTGCCTATAAAGACGAAGTTCAACCACGCTAATTCTTCTCCTTGAGGTTAAAGATCTTCTTATCTTGGCTTTTATTTCTTTCTCCCATGAGGCTGTGTTCCTTATCAAAGCCCACCTGCTGAGCAAGCCCTTCTCACAAATTTTTTCCACCTGGTTGATCAAAATCTTAGTGATCACATTTTAGTAATCGCTTGGTTCGGGAAACATTTCCGCTTTTTAAACATTTATTTTTTCTAAAAAAAGGTTTTGTCTTCATTCCTGGGTTATTCTACAGTGAACCATTTCTACACGTAGGCTAAACGTTCCGTTTATTGATTTTTCCACTTCAGTATTTTATTCTAGGGCACAAGGCTGCATTGTCTGCTAATCATTCGAAAATGAGTCAGCTTTCTCCCAAAATTTTGATAGTGATTGTCCCTACGAGTCACCTTACTTTCCTCACATTTGTTACCCGTATACTCAATGTTATATCTGTTGCTTAGATTACGACAACTGGTCGAGTGGGAAGAGCAGCGGGCTCAACAGAAGGAATATTACAAGAATATGTCAACTACTGATGATGAAGTGAGTAGCTGTGAGAATATCATTTATATACTCAACTAGCGAAATTTGAAACAACGGCTGTCCGTATCCAACCGTGCAACGCCCGACCTAAACCCGATCCATACAAAAGTGATCTGAACTGATTGCCGTAAGACACCGTCCCCTTGATCTCAAGACGGTTTTCTATCGGACCCAGAATGTAATGCAAACTAGGGTGAAACCATAGCCGTGCGAGTAGTTGCAAACACTAATTTATGAATCCAGCAAAGGAACGCACTGACATATATGGGTTGAACTTTTCTAAAGAACCCATTACTTTGCAAGACAGTCGTACTCCTGCGAACTTTCAAATTCTTACTTAGAAATGGATATTATTTGGGAGGAAGGCTTGAATTTATGTGAGTGGTAATCCGGAAAATATGATCCTTCCTCAAAAATTCCTGATTACACGAGGCCTTCAGGTTAAGGGGTAGTCGCACGGGGGACGTTTTCCCTGTTTATCCATCAGCTACATGTTGTTTGTCTGAATACCTTTCATTGTTCGACTAACCACAATGATCGGAACTCTCCGTGAGCCTTTCCAGCTCGCTCCTGGATAATTCCTAAGTTAAGTTGCACATTCTCCGATATCAAATAATCATGACAAACAAATATCGGACAAAATATCCCATCTCCCGTTTTCAGCCATCCTTAAAATGTACGCAATACAACACGGTCCGAAGTAGATTTTTGTGGACAACTGAGTATACCACAGTTATATGCGTATCCATTCCGCAAATCGTGATTATTATTGATAATTTAACAAACTGGCGTGGACAAATATTACCAGGGTAGGCGGCAGCGTAATGAACTGTATTCCATAGTAATTATTAACAAGTGAAATACTACAGATGAAGATCACTTGGTTGTAGGTGGTGTCAAAGTGCAATCTACCTTTTCATGAGAGGTTCGCATTATTATCATTTCGACAACCTTTAATTTATCAATCCGGAATCCGACATAGTTCCTGACTTGGGTAGCCTTTAGAATTGGATTAGTAGTATGTTAAAAATGTCGCATAAAATAAGATGTTCTTTACTGAGTCCTAAATGATCGGTTTTATTCTATTGTGCGATCAATCTTGAGATTTATTAATGAAACTGTTACGCGTCAAAACAATTCTCACCCCAATATGTCGTAAAAGATAATGCTTTCCGCTGTTCTGGTAGATTTCCCCAACCTCACTGAAACGCCGGGTGGTATTCTTTACTGAGACTTAAATGGTCGGTTTTATTCTATTATGCGACCAATCTTGAGATTTATTAGTGATACTGTTACGCGTCAGAAAAATTCTCACCCCAATAGGTCGTAAAAAATAACAATGCTTTCCGCTGTTCTGATAGATTTCCCCAACCTCACTGAAACGCCGGTTTGAGCTGGCAAGGAACAACACGCAGGAGTTTGAGCGCAAATATGGCCAATTCTTTGATGAAGATGACAAATACTCTGGGATGCTGATGCAGTGGGGACAATTCTTGGATCATGACTTAGATTTCACTCCCGTGGATGCTTCGATTAGTCGTTTCAGTGATGGTCTGAACTGCAACGATACATGTGTCAATGACCCTCCATGTTTTCCTATTCTGGTGCCCCCCGACGATCCGAGAATTAAGCACCGTTGTATCGGATTTGCACGCTCTAGTGCTACGTGTGGATCCGGATCGACCTCAATTCTCCTCGGAAGGCCCCATCATCGGGAGCAGCTTAATCAAATCACATCGTTCATTGATGCGTCAAATGTGTACGGAAGTGAGGAATTTGAAAATGGCCAACTGCGTGAAAACTTACATGATGAGGGGAAGCTACGAACTGGAATGCCTACATTTGCAGGAAAGCGATTGATGCCTTTTAATATCCGCGGTCAGGTAGGTTTTAACTATGACTGCCCACCATTCTGCCATCTGCGATTTACCACAATTTTTAGATCAGAAGAACGCCAGAGTTCATTATTATGCTATTAAGTATCCATGTTTATGTGGATACACATAGCAGAGTGTACTCTAAGATGGAAGAAAGGACGGGTTGAAGGTGAGACGGTTCGCGCACAGCCGTATATGGTGCTGCGTGCAACTCCCTGGCACCGATATAGATCTGAGGGAATAAGATCTACTTACTAAGATGCACAGACCTATCAGTCTAAACTTGGTCAAAAACAGTGAGTACCGGTATACTTTAGCGTCAGCAGTTGGAATGTAGCAGCACAGCTGGATGCACGGAAATAGCTTATGGTTTACCTAATGTGCACGGGTGTTATGTTGAGACACTCGTTTCCAATCTCCTACCTTTACATTCTCATGTGTACGACGGTTAATCTTATCCTGCAGTTTTACGTCCCGAAAATTCTGTCTAGCTGTGCTTCGCACTTAACTTTTCTAGGTGGATTGTCAAGCAGACCCCCAACAAGATTTCGTACCATGCTTCAAGGCTGGTGACCATCGAAGTAACGAGAATCTCGGACTGTTGTCAATGCATACGCTATGGGTGCGTGAACATAATCGACTTGCAGACGGCTTACGTAGCTTGAATCCGGATTGGTCTGGTGATAGGATTTACCAAGAGGTGCGCAAAATTGTAGGAGCAAGCATGCAGGCGATTACCTACCAGGTCTGGCTGCCCATCATTTTGGGCCCCGAAGGGATGAAACTGTTGGGTGCCTATACTACATACGACGATCAAATCAATCCCACAATTAGTAATGAGTTCGCTACGGCTGCAATGCGGTTTGGTCACACTCTGGTGTCTCCTATTGTGTTCCGCTTAGACGATAATTGGCAAGCCATTCCTGAGGGTCACTTGCCTCTTCATAAAGCGTTTTTTGCTCCTGACCGGATGCTCAAAGATGGTGGTATGGACCCCATTATACGTGGACTCATGTTCAACGGAGTGCGCGACAGGAGCAGAAATCCTCCACTCAACGCAGAGCTTACCGAACGTTTGTTTGCGATGGCGCACGAACTTGCTTTGGATTTAGCCGCGCTGAATGTCCAGCGAGGAAGGGATCATGGGTTACCTGGTTATACGGAGTACGCTTATAAGTTTTGTGGACTTGGTAGTTCACCCCATCCAGATTCTTTCGATGATCTCTCAGCACGTATTTCGAATGCGGATACACGAGAAAAGCTTCGCCAAGTTTACGGACATCCAGGAAATATTGACTTGTTTACTGGAGGCATATTAGAAGACTTGTTACCTGAGGCCCGTGTTGGGCCAACGTTTGCATGTATCATCGCCGACCAGTTTAAACGTCTTCGTGATGGTGATCGATTTTGGTACGAGCACCGAGGCGTGTTCACTCATGCTCAGCTGGCAGAGTTAAGGAAGGCTGGGTCAAGTCTAGCAAGGGTGATTTGCGAAAATGCAGACAACATCACTGAGGTCCCCAAAAATGCCTTCTTACGTCCAATGAAACCAGATGACATTATTCCCTGCGAAAAAGTTCTGAAACTGAATCTCGCCGCCTGGGTGGATTGTTCACCCACACCTTTTGATAGCAACCGTATTGAACCGGCTGGCATTCGTAGACGGCGGAGTGTTTTGCTTGAAGATGATCATCAGACTACAGAAACAGCTTCCTGTCCGATGAGGAAAGAATACAGTTCAGACCGAATCGAAAAGCTGACTCAACAGTTACAAAAACTTCAAGAACAGGTCAATCAGCTGACAACTAATTTGCTACTATTAAAGCAACAGAATGCCAGTATTGTTTAAACAAGCTATCTGGAAAAATGCTAGGTAAAAATTTCTACTAAGCTCGATCTCCTCATCACCCGTTGTCCACTAACAGCTTCTTCCTCATTGTCACCATGTAGCATTCATTTCACCATTAGTATTCTGGCTTTTTTCGTGAACTGCCTTTAGTTGTATTCGTCTTAGGAGATTTCCAGTTGCCCTTCCACCAAGTTATCAGTGGCATCTACTGAACCGATAGTTGTGCTTTTATTTGGTCACTCCAAACAGCTCAAGGTTTTGATTTTCCCGCATTCCTAAAATCTGTAACTCTTCAAAACTCGAGTGCACATTTGTATGTGAGTCACTGTGGCGGTCGTTTTGTTTAGTTGTTTGCTGTTCGCCTTTCGTTTACAAGTGGGCTTTGACCATGGGGCTAAAATTGCGTTCTAAAAAGTCCTTTGTGCAATAATTTTCTCCATAGGGAATTCTCTTTACTAATGTGACCTTTTCTTTACACTATTGTGTTATAAATCTCATTAGGTTGCAATATCCCGGTTGAATACTAATTTTGAAAATGTATACTGACTTCTGGTTCGCGATATCAAACGAGGAGTAGAATTAATATTTTCTAGAGCACTCCCATAGAAGGCTTTATGGAGGTGGAACTACTATTTGCGAGTAAATGGATGGTATCAACCGGTTCAAGTGCTTTTATGCTATCAGTAACCTCGCTTTGGGACTCTATCTTTACTGAAATTGTTTGGCGCGACGTTAGGTATACACATTCAGATTGGTTCGTTTGACAGAAGACACAACGACTCAGATTATGTTCAGTGATTCAGTGATTTGGTAATCAAGTGTGACCTTTAACGAACATATGATTTTGATAGACCCTGCCCGGGTCACATGATTAGAGGTAGAAAATTTGAAGTGCTTAGAAAACTGCTAGGTAACTGCAAGTAAAATGCAACAACAAGGCTTGGAACAGTGCTATCGGGTAGCGTGTGGCAAGGCATTTGGGCAAAGGAGAGCAGAATGATGACCTTTAGTGGCAGACAGCGTGAGGATCTTTGGATGTGGATGTGAGGTTCCCTGCGTAAGCTTGCGGATTCATTCAGCCACGGGGAGGATGCGAGCTTGTACCAATTTCGGGTGGTGCGGTTGGGTTGTGTAAACGAATATATCTAGCGGAGTCTATCCTATAGCGTGTTCACCAAATGCTGGCCGGCTGGAATATTTACTGATGCATTGTTGCCATTATTAAGGCTTGACGGCATGTGTTCCGTTGTACTTTGACTGAATTACCGCGTCCTTCACCCAATATGCTCTGCAGCACAGTTGCATAGGAAGCCAGTTTTTGGCGTACAGGGGCGCTCAGCCCTTCACGCTGATGTAAAGCAGTGGTCGAGTTGCGAAATAAGTATCAAGGGTGATGGCGGGGAATATTCTGCTAGTGGTTTTTCAATAGTCTACGGATCACCATTGAAAGGTAAGTTAACGTTTATGGGCTTCTTCCCAGCTGTGGTACTCTGAACGTTTGGTAATACACTGCACATATTACGAGGAATACCATTCTCTGGAAAACTCTTTCCCTCAGGAGAGTCTCTGATAGTTTGAGCCTACGCTGTAGGGCATCCTGAGAACACATGTTGACTAACCTACCATACAAAAGATGGGTGAGAGTCGTCTTCTGTATCACAGTAATAAAACTGTTGAACTTGGTATGCTTCACCGCCCAAGTTGATATCCTTAAGTTCCTGTGATTGCTTCTGGTTAATCTCTCGCTCAGCAAGTAGATATTGTCATGTTGTTGTTCATATATAGTGAACTTAATGGACAGATGGGCGGGTTTTGACTGGTCTAGGTAAGAGTGACTTCCTTTTGATCGTTAACGACAGTAAATATAACGCGAGCATATCGGTGCTAACAACCAACCTAGGCTAGGATACAAACAGTGCAGCTCGAGTCCTTCCGGATAATTTGGAATTCCTTGGGGTTTTCTCCTGTTGTGTGATTGTAGAGCCAAACTGGCTACAGCTTCATTGCTATGTCATGCAACACCACGTACTATGTCACGACAAAGTTCTCAAAATGGTTTTAAAGATATCTTGAAATATTCCTAAGATCACATAATGTTCCGGCGGGTTCGAGGCCGGAGGTTGCGCACCCTTGGGGCAGCTTGAGTTTTACATCCAAATTCTTTAGCTTATATGCATCATTTGATTACTAGTATTACAGACTCGATAAAGTTATCCCTATTCAATACATTGCCGGTAACCTTCCGCATAAAGCTCAGCACAGACGATGCCTTGAGATACCCTAAGAAAGATATTCAGTGAACTTGAGAGGAAATGGGACAATTGTTTAAAAAACTAATGGTCCGCTTGAAAGGAGGCGAACAGCTAAGGGACACTTGTCATTCCAAAATGCTCCGAGGTTCTTGTCGGGTCATTTTAAGAACTGTATCAGAACATCTTTTGAAAAATACCAGGAAGTCCAAACATGGAAAAGATTATAAAGGGGTTAGAGGAAAGCGAGCAGTTTGAAGAGTCAGTGGTCTGCATATAGTGGACAAATCAAAATAACCACCATGAGAACTATTATGGTAAATTCTCGCAAAAGTAAACGTTTATTGAGCTTCTGCTATTTCGAGAATTACGTGGGAATAATGCTTTTGACCAGTGAAAATAACGAATTCATTGGACTTCCCGCCAAAAATGGAAACGTTCTTCCTCTTACGCTTCAAAGTGGGCCGTGTCTGTCGGCTGTACTAGTAGGAATACCTGGTTGGTGGTGTGGACAGCCTGCAGTTAGTTCGAGTTTGACTTCAAGTACTGTGATTTTTCACCGAACCTGATGTTGATCGTACACCAACAATGGGTGGCAATAAGAATCTAGGCAGCTAAATAGTAGGCAAAATACCATCAAAGCCACTGAAGTTTTATTCTTCCCGTTCTACATATTTTCGCTTGTTTGACTGAGAGCCATTAAATTTTGAGGGAGTATTGCAGAACACAGGGGATACCATGTTCTAAGTTCAGTGCCCTGGTGGAGAGGCAGCCTAAAAAACTCTCCTACTTAAAGTAGATTAAAAGTTGGAAGGCCAAATTCATTTTTGAGTACACATGCCTCTCCCCATTAGTAGTGATAAACTGGCCTACAATTGCACACTCAGCAACTGTGGCCAGTTGGACGCTCATGAGATAAGCAGAAGAATGTTTTTTTTCAACTGAGCTGTCGTTTTCTATCTACTGCCTTCCAGATTTGAGGTGAGGCAAAGGGAACAGGTTTTATCCCTTATGATTCACCAGTAGGGCCTAGCAATAAGGACAGGTTTTCCAAGATAGAAATAAGTGAGCTGCCACGATTGGTCAAAACAGTGTATCTGGGTTGAAGAAGACAGGACATTTTGAAATCTGTCGAATAATAGTTCAGAAAATATCGCACCCATCTCCACACTCAATGTTTGGGATGATAAACAGGTTAGCCTGATCCATGCCAAACCCATACAAGCCAAAATTATATTGGTGGGACAGTCTACAACCCGAATCTCTGAGTGGGAAAAGGTGAGAAACAATGAGGATAAGACGCTTGATCCGTGTCCTCTGGGTATACAGATGCTACGTGTACGATGTTCGGAAGGGTAACTGTTCGAAATATTAGCAGCCCCCGTAATGGCTCTGCGCTGGTTTGCAAAGCATTTCTGTTTGGTGGAAAAACTCGGTCAAAAAGCGACCACTAAAATTGTGTGTGTGTGTTTACGTCATAGCGCTAGAATACATCGAGCTGTTCGAAACACCACCTAATCTGACTCTCAAGCGATAACATCTCCGTACAAGTAACTTAGGTCACAAGCTCCTAACCGCTGGTAGTGTGAGCGCGATTTTAGAATCCTGATGGTAAGCAATGGCAAGCGAAATCAGTTCATGCTCAAAAGCTGAGAAGCACTGCACAGCTGTTTCATCCTCAGAGGGAATCATCAGCAATGCGTATCTCCCGAAACTGCAACGAGCTTCGAAACCGCAACCCAGGGGTTTAAACACAACCGTTCGGCCACGAGCGGCTGATTAGCAGTGTGATCAACTTACACTCAAACAGGGTATAGCACCGCTCATCCTTCAATCACGGTATCCACATCAAGTGTTCACACATTGGCTGCCTTCTCCAGTGAGGAATTTTCAGACTTCGTCCTATAAGTGAAAGCAGTCCGTATAGACTAGCTTCACTTCTGTGACAAAATCACCATCAAACACTTAAATCGCTTCTCACTACCAACAATCAGTGATTAGGTCAAATGATGAATAAAACTCTCATGCTGATTGAAACGGTCTCAGAGGTCTTCACTCACTTAGTCAGTATGTGACTACGTGTTACAAATTCTGTAACTGAAGGATGTAGGGTGTCATATACTTTCTAAATACCAGTTAATTACAATGCCGATCAACCTCTCGTGGCTGAACGGTTAAGTGTTAAACCTACTGGCACGAAGATTTCGAGTTCCAAACCCCCAATACTTTCGTCGGATGAGCATTTCGACGGTTCAAAACGAGGATAAAACCGCTTCACAGAGCTTCTCGAATTTTGAGCTTAGACTGGCTTCCCTAAAAGGAAGTAATCTCCACTAACTTTAAACCGCTTTTCCGGAAGACACTAGCCAAGGTGATTTGCAGGCAAAGTCTTGCCCCGAATGAGAATGATTCAGGCAATAGTTAGAGAAGGTTTCTTCCGAAGACTGCGTTTCTCATAACGTTCAGTAACTCATGACAAGTGTGTTAGATAAGTGAGGCAATTTTAAGTCGAAATTGTTCGGAGCCTTATGAACAGGAAGCCTGAGTTGTTTCACCATTTGAAGGATTGAATTTCACTGAATTTTTATACCACAAGTCAGTTCCGACTGTTGATGGAGGGCGGCTTAATTAGAATTTCTTGTCACAAGAGCATTAATGTATACTATCTTCGTTTGGTTGATTTTACTATGACGGTAACTGATCTGTTGAGACAAAGAAGGTGAATTTATTAGCATACTGCCTGATACATAATTTCACGGTCATTCTTTTGCTGTTCTGTCTAGGCTGTGGCTTACAGCGCAGAAAATTTCAGGCTCATCGGCAGAGTTATAACCAGGCAAATGAACAGCCTACGCAACCGTTTACCAACGCAGCTTAGAAATAGAGTGTTTCATCCTTGTTAGGCGTCACTGGTTTTGCGTGCTACTTAGCATACCTGGAAAACTTGAAACGTGCTACCCAGGCTAACTGTTCAGCAACGCACCATTCGCTGTTAGTGGCTGATCGATAGTGTGATCAGGTTGCGCTGCCATCCTCCAAACATAACGAACGACCTGACACTGACTGTATCCTCTAGTGAAGGTACCTCCTATGGAAGACTCAGTTGGATCATGGAATTGTAATTCTTCCTCGGCCCACTACACATAGATTGTGGATGGAGAGAGGTTGGAAATTCAATCAAGATTTCTTCATACAAGCGGAGCCTATTGATAGTGAAAACGTAATAATCACTATACAGTTGTTTCATCCTTCTCCACAACAATCAACAGTGCGACAAAATTGTAGTGTGATTCGAACTCGTAACTGTGTGATAGGTCGTCAAGCGATTAATGGAAAGACAAAGAAGCACTTTAGAGACCGATTTATTTGAAAAAGGCACTGAGACCGCCTCAGTCCTATCGGTAGGTAATATTAGTTTAGAATTGTATAAATGCTGTAAGGTCCGTTCTCTTATGCATCTTGTACTATATTACACGTTTTGCAGTAGGAATGTAGGAATGAATCAATCGTGGAGCTCGGTTGTTCTCACTGACTTATTCAAAGTCGTAATTATTAGTTCTCCGTTCATTTGGTCAACCTAAATGGCTTAGTGGTCCACACACAAGTCCAGGTGCAGTTTCTCTGTCTCAGTCAATAGCTGGAGATTGGGATTATATGGTCAAGTTTATTGATCATTCTTGCCCACCAAGTCTGAGAAAAATGTGCGGTTTTTTATCTCAACAAAACTAACTCACTAAAAATGTCACCTCTGAATGAGACGAAAATAAGCCAATCCGGTATTTGCCAAGCTATTGATTACCGCAACCAGTTACCTTTGCGATCGTCAGCATAAAGCCTCCGGAACCGTAAAGAAATCTAGTTGTACTGGAAGGATACTTTTTGCGGATAGTTGCTTAAAGTTACAGTGGGTGGGTTCCAGGATGGGTCCACGTGACCCCCCCCCCTGTGTTTGGCGGGAGATATTGAACGATATGCCGCCAACCGATATTAATGGGGTTCCTGTTATCAGTCTCTAGCTAGGTCGTTTGACTGGATGCTGGAGATGTAAGCATCTATTATGTTTGGTAAGCTAGCTCAAGATCATCCTCCCCTACCCCATTTTATTTGTGGTGTTTTGGTCACAAGGCTCTATTCAAGCAAACGGGCATCGTTGAATGACAGTGAATTATCAGCGTTCTCAGCTGGTGTTGCTGTCAATGAAGATGATGAATGTTACAAAGGAAATTATCAGAAAACCGAATAGAATGATGTCAGGAATAAGGGACCAGATGTGTGACTGTGTTCCGATAGAATACGAGCCTGCACTGTTACCGGTGGTACAGTTGGATTGGAAACACGGTTTACCCCACTCTAAAGTGGTCCAACCAGGCTGGCCCGACAGAAAAGTGTGACTGAGCTTTGTGCGCAACATTTGTGCTTGATAGTACCACCATGCGTATCGATTCCGAAAGCCTCAGTGCATATGCCTTGTTTGTAAAAATGATACCACAGTGAACCAGCGAAGACAAATATAGACTGTGTTAGTTCAGATGAAGGGAGCTGACAACGATCATACATGTTCATGATACTGTGTTAGTATATGTCAGCCACGTATATCAAAACCTAGTAACTGCCTGCATAATTAATCACATTCACACTGAGACTGTTTGACGCACATAATTTTTGACGTAATAATAGTAATAAATAAGTAGAGTAGAACTGAAAGAAAACATAATATGATAATAATAAACATTACACTCTTTGACGTACCTACATAATCGAGCATGGGGTTTGTGATACGTCGCTATCATACATTCCTTTACAAAAGAATATTGCATTCATCAGAGGCATTTTGGTCCTCTCCGGGAAGAACACAGTCAAAAGTGGTGCTCCAAAGGAGGAGCACCATTAACACCATACAGTATAGCCATGGGCCTATATATTACATAAGTGTGAATACAACCGCACATTCATAGGTGGGGATGATTTCAGTTTTGTGGTTTTCGTAGTTGTTCAACAAATCGGATGCTCTCTCAGAATATCTCCCATTCAAGGTGTAGTGAAATAACCGAAGTACTTGTGCAACTGCTTTGTTCTTGACGGTCATTTTTATTAGTTTAGTTGGGCGTCGGAACAAATGTATAGTCTATCATAATGAAATAATTTTCAGTAAATTCGCCTACAGCTTCTCCTAATCAGTGCTTCTCGAATCTTCAATGAAGGTACATCGACGAACAGATCAAACGAACATGTAATAATACGCGCATAAACACCCAAAATCAAGAAGTATCCCTGAAAATATATACGTGGCTTTTTTTACTGATAGGTACCTATTCTCCTTTGTTTATTTTTGAATACACACATTTGTATATGCAAATACTCGCGTCTGCCGCGTATCGCACCCTAAAAATTCTTCCATCTTCTGTGTTAGAACTTTGCTCGGTCCGACCCGGGTCTATGAATTCCTATAAAAATCTCACCCTTAAAATGTCGCAGCGTGCATACATCGTTCCACTTATTGTGTAACACGCCTGACTTGTTGATGTAATGGATAGGCTACCACACCCACAGAAGTTAGGTAGCTGAATGCTATTGTTAAATTTTTAAACCTCTAAATTTCAGATTGTTGGACAGAGTCTCATCAGTGTAATAAAACTGATAGTAATTTTCATTATCAGTCGCGCTCACTACGCGGATAACAAATCTGGACGCTTAAGGCTCTGTCCGAAACCGCCTTTATTATGCTATTTGTCGAAAAACGAGACAAGGCTTCGAAGAGTGCGATGTCTGGTAATGAAACGCCTTTTGATACTGCATGCCGTTTGCTTTAGACGGCTCTTAATCTCACAACTCCGTGTTAACCGGGCTAGAACGCACATGCTGTTCTACAAAATGCTAACCGACTTGCTTGGCACTCAGTTGACGTGATGTCACAGAAGAGTCCCGAAGTGGTCACCAGTCTCAGTCCTATGCATTTATACTCAGCTGATGTGATATCACAGAAGAGTCCCGAGGTGGTCACCAGTCTCAGTCCTATGCATTTAACTACACTAACACCAGTGTATGCCAGTAAAACTGACTAGAAGTACGGCCTCTGAGTTGGATACTCTAAGCTGAAGGCGTAGTCAGAGTTGTGTTGTCTAATTCATTCGCGGGTATTCGTAAATTCCTAAAACTAGGATCTGAAACAAGCTAGGTGCTCCCTATCAAGATTAACCAACATTACATTATGTGGTCGACTGAGTAAGCAAGCTGACTTAAAGGCGTTCGGATGTTGGATCTAAACAAAATGCTTAGCATAGTTGTCGTAGCACTTAGCTTAATTACGATAGTCGGCCGTCTTCATGCCGAACACTTCGGCTTTCCACATACGTTGACACATAAATGAATCACAAGTTGCAGAGGCACACTAATTTTCATGAACCCTATTGCTATTCTTTGCAAGAATGAAGGCAGTTGCTCCTTTAAAACATCACAAATCTACATGATGCTAGAAATCACGGGCAAAGGCTGTGTAAAATTAGTCATACTAAAAAAAGAGGAGTCACACGGGTCAGTGGGTCAGGGAGTCACATGTGTGACGTCAACTTCAGACAAGTCTCTGGGACGAGATTGTTTGTAGGTAACCTCTAGTTCCGAATTTGGCCAAATTGCTGTTAGGCGTAGAGTTCAGGATCATGCTGTCGGACTTCATTCGCCTCTACGATCGATTATAGTCCGGACAGTACCATCACAATAATAGCCAGGGACAGCAGCAGGTGTGTTGATACTGATGCTTCACTGCCTTGAATCACAAAGTTTTTTTAATTATATCTAAAGCTCCAAGTGAAAAAATAGAAAAGAATGGAAGAGAGGGAAATCTGGTGCCTCTCTACCACCAGCATTCTGAGTTGTTTATGAATGCAGGCGCTCAGTTAGGCGGTCTACAAGGAAAGTGACAACACAAGCAACACTTAGATATGTCAGCTGCCATCAATAGTAATCTCTCTAACCAAGCTTGGGGTCTGTGGGAACTACCTCCGAGGGGGAAGAGGTGACATATAACAGACTTGGATGCAGATAATCAAGTGAACAAAGGAGTCCTAGCTCTATTGACTGAAATGCTGCCAAACATAACAGACAAGGATATCTTAGTTTGGCTGTCTGTAGCCACGCTGTCTGCCCCCAACTAGACCATGGGTAACCAACCTCCTAACGTAATGGAAGAATTCGAACAAATGGCCTTCGCCAGATATCTTTGTCCACCGAAAGTTTTTTGGCGTTATGTTGACGACACGTTTGTCGTAGTCAAACGAGAAAACGTGAACAGCTTCCATGATTACCTCAGTGGTTTAAATCACACATCAAGTTTAGTATGGAGATAGAGTGCACCTCGGATACATTACCTTTCCTGGACTGTATAACACATAAGAGTGGTGGAAAATTAAAAACTACTATTTATCGGAAACCAGTAGACACAGGAACCGTCTTAAACTACTCATCAGCACACCCAAAGTCTGTGTACGCTAGTAATGTTTCATCTAATCAGAGCGCTATGCACAGGAGAGATCGACCGAACGGCAGCTCAAATCGAGACTGCCAACAGACTTCAAGAAATAGGATACCCGGTGAGTATGATCAGGCGTCCATTAAGAAGGATATTGGCTTCGGTATCTAGACCCAGTAAGGAATGGATTGGCACAGCAGTCATTCCATATAAAGCAGGAACATCGGAGGTTATTCGAAGGGTGCTGAACTCAGCCAACATTCGAGTAGCTTTTGAGAAGGAAAAAACGCTTCGCTCAGTCTTGGTGCGATTGAAGGATCCCCTCCCGGTTGAAAGGACTAGGGACTCCGTGTATAAAATCAACTGAAACCATGCCATTAAGGTTTACATAGGACAAACCGCCAGGGAATTGCACACCAGAATTGGTGAGCATAAGAGGAGAATAAACAAACCACCAAGGAATGCGATAGAAAGCCATATGCTGGTCAAAGACTCGGCGATGGCGGTGCATGCCTTAGATATGGGACACAATAGATATAGATAATGTGGAAGTTTTAAAACGGGGACTGCAATTCACACCACAGCGGCTGATAGACGAGGCGGTAGAACTCACCAAGCGTCACAGCGTGAACAGAATCGAGGGTGTGGAACTGGCGAGCATATGAAAAGCGGTCTTAGATAAGCGGAGTTGACACGTGACTGTGTGCGGGTGTCAATGCACGTAGAATCATTAGCAAATCAGGGGGGGTGGAAATCCCAACCCGACCAAAGTTCAAGAGGGATCTTCATGTGAATCGAACCGGAAGAACTAGACCCTAGGCTGGACCGAAATTCATGTAGGTTCCCTATCGGCCCAACACTTGGTCACCCACCCTAACACACAAAACCCCTCGGCCGATACCCAATAGAGATTTAGCGGACTTAGCTGATTGGTTCTCCTTCTGCCTTAAATCTCAACCAACCTCGTAACCTAGTCACTTGGCCTGACGAAGCTTTTGTGTCGAAAGCGAAGCGTTGTCCAGCAATAAATCTACTGATTGTTACCAAACGTTTCTGAAAACGATGACTACTCAGTCGGTTCCGAGCGTTTTTCAAGATGGGATGCCATTTCAAATTGTACACCCACAAAAGAATGTGAAACGGTTCATCTCGGAGCAGGTATCTCACCAGGAGCATTTCTCAGTATCCTCCTATAAGATCTATGGTAGTGCCCAACATGATAATTACTGTAAACCTGTTGTTCCTCATATCCTTGCCACTAGTCATCCACATGTCACCAGAAGTCGTATTTACTCTCCGTGGTTCGAATTTTGGAATTTGGGCTTTCCACAATACTCTCAATGAAACCTATTTTTCCACTCGCCGAGGAAGAATAGTGAAATGAGAGTTTGGTTGACCGCAAGTCCACGGATTAGTAAGTAGTACTGCTCAAGTCGAGGAATTCAAATCACGTTATTCCTATGCTGACCAAGTGAATAGCAAGTACGTCGCAAGGGATGCCATTTGACTTTTGTCAACGTGAAGCAAGACAGGGACTCAATACTCTGTTTTTCTAAATGCACTTTTCACTTACCTTGTCTAATTCTAAAGCAAACTTTTACCTATTTCTACGGGTTTGGTGGCACAAGCTTGCTTGGTTGACTGTGGAATAAGCGTCTGTCAAGGAACTCATTAACGTGCCCACATTTCGGTCGACGGAGTAAACTACTGTAGTCATTTGCGTTGGTCAAGATGGCTCGTTTTTGGAATCCGCCAGTAGAAGCAATATGGTTGAAAGGTTGGTCTATAACGATTGTTTCGGCTAGCTCCTTACTGCGAATGTCGAAGAACGCGACGTTTGTAGCTACACACTAGGATCAACCGGCGTAAATAGGCGGCGTCTTTATCAACCGGCGACAGCGTAATTATTTGAGGAAATATTAGGACGAAACCTGAACAAGAATGACACACTACCTTCCCTCTGTCGAAGTATTTCGTCCGAAATAGGAATTCTGTGCTCTTAAAAGTTGATCTTCACAAGATGAACACAAGCTTTAAACGGACGCATCCCGAGTGTCTGGAGGTTGAACGAAGTGGCATCTGCCATTTCGATCTGCTTGAGGAGAGGAGTGAAAAAAACCCAAAACTTCTCTCCTTCTAAGTAAATGTCATGAATTCATTGTCTACTTACTGGCTAAACCACAAGTATTATTTTCTTCAATTATGATCTTTTGTGGCTAATCCGATGATCTGTGTATATGCTAGATGTGGGTACCACCGACCCATATATCATTACAGTTAGAAAAACAGGGAGAAGCTAAACTGGTACTCCTCTAAAGCGGCTGTGTGATCGTATCATCGCATCGTATTCTAACAGCTCACTTTGTAATTCACCCGAGAAATGCACAGCTAAAAGTCAAACTGTGGATATCCAGAGAAATTAAGATGAACGTGATGACGATAGTCCCAATCGTTACAGGAACGATGACGATAACGTTGGAAGCATGAATAGGACTGGCCTGATTATGGTTTTTCTTCAGTCGCCTTTAACTGTTTCCCTTTAAAGATCGTGTGTATCAGGCTACAGTAAGGGCTGTGTTATTGTATAGGTGCGAGAGGTGGCCTGTGCGGACAGATGATGTGAGGCGTCTCCAGGTAGTTGACCACCGATGCCTCAGAAGCGTGGCTGGTTTTGGATGGCGTCAGTGTGTTAGTAACGAGATGGTTAAAAAAACGGGTATTTGGTTGTGCGGAGAAAACATCCATCATCAGCGACTACATGCCTCGGTAATGTTCTACGCATGCCGAAACACCGCCTACCGAGACGAGTATTGTTCTCCGTGCCCCCTTCAGAATGGCGCAAACCGCGAGGTGGACAGCGCACGACTTGGCAGAAAGGCGTGAGAGATTACGAAGAGTTTGGGTGTTGTTGGTGTTGTACGCCTTTTAGGATGGTGTCTCCTTGACCCCGCCTATGCTTGGCTGGAGACGTTGCAAGAAATGGTGGCTAATCGATGTCAGTGGCGTTCGTGTTGTCATTTGCTTTCTAGACTGTCTGATTGAGCAGTTGGAGGTGTGGGCACCTCAGAATGCTTGACATAGGCCAGCATTAGGTCCCTTCCCTCACCCACTCTTTTGCTCTTCTTTTCACTCTAGGGCTTTAAATCGAAGTAGACAAACCTAATGGTTGTACGGCAGTGAAGCATCAGTATGAACACTGATTTTGCTGTCTTTGATGATGATGATGATGATGATGATGAACTCGTTCCCCTCCGTAATGGCCAGTCTTCTGGGATCAGCTACTACATTAGCTTTGTTATTAATCTAATACTTATTGTGTAAGCAAACCACTCAACATCCTCTCTGGATTTCCCAATCCCAAAGCCATGTTGGAGCAGTTCTTGTCGGAACCTGAGTGACTATGTTCCGATAGACATCAGCAATAAACGAATCACATATATCTGTCATATAACTCACTCCCAGGCATGTCAGAGTCGGTTTGTTTTTGCAATGTTTACTTTCCTAAAAAAAATTATGCCATTAGTTGGGACACCGAATAAAGTAGATGTCCAACTTAATGTTGCCAATGAACAGGCAAAATGCGCTGCAAAAAATTGATTCAATCAGTCTATATAGATGAAACTAAAACCTGTATAGTGTCCGCATTATATATGTCTACCAGCCTACTCAGTTTCCAGTGCTGGAAACCAAATCCGATTTGCCTGGTAGCAGTGGCTTATTCGGAGCCGACTGTGGCGCTGCCCGTGGGCGCTGATGTAAGCCCGGGGGAATAAGATAGACGGGTGGTCGTTCAGAGGCCCGTCGCAAGCTATCAGCTGGTTTATTACTTGCTGATCGAGGAGTCACCGGCGTCTTTCGTGCATTTCACCCATTTTCAATCCAATACAGCATCCCCTGGCAAGTATAGCATTGCGTAAAGGTTACCTGGAGCCACCCGTCACACATACGCCATCAAGGAGGTGGTTCGGACGGTCGTCTGGTATGGAAGGTAGTTTCCATAGTTTGCGAGAAAATTAAAACTGCGACTTCACTACCTGAGGGTCTCCTTTTTCAAAACCACCTGGGATATCTTTTGTTAGACAAGTGTAGGCTTCAAAACTGGTAATTAGTCGTTCGTCCGTGTCCGAATTCCCTTGGTGTCCAGTGGGCATTTCTGGACAGATATATTTTTCAGGGAACGCCAAACACTGTCTGCTACTCAGGTTGCCTTCATTTCACGGCGAGGCATTTGGGAAATCCAGTAGTCCGGGAAACAATTTCCCGCAGAGTTGTCTATTTCCCGCTGTCTTAGTGAACTCAGTTGACTTTACAAAAAGGTCTCAAGTGGCCGACAGCATCGACCAGCTTGTTCCGGCTAACAGCTGATAAGCAATCGACGCTCCCTTGCTCGTGCATCACCCGCATCCTTATTGTTTGCATAGTCTGTCCGTTAGTGCATAAACGACCTGCTGTGAACGTCGTAATAAATCTGAGCAGATTAGCCTCACCGGCCTCACAAACAACAACATATCCTATGTGATTTACTTTGAGTCCAACTGTTTTCATTTCATGTGATTTACTTTGAGTCCAACTGTTTTCGCAACTGGTCATCTTGCTAAAAGATTTATTTTAAACTGCTTACATGATACACAGTTGTTTTCAGCCTACTCTGTGGCTGTTTACATGGCAACATGCTTACACCATGTATCAGTTGGACGTGTTTTGCATGTATTCCCTTTAGGTTGCCAAGACTGTTATAGGGATTCTGTACTTGTCTCACCTAAACACCTGAACAAACACGGGTACTCTCAAACAAATAACAACAAACCGCCTAATTACATAGAGCAGGTTCAGTCGTTCTGTTTGCCAGAACACTATTAATTATCTATTGACCAGTGGATAGATGATACTCTGGGGTATGCTAGCACAAATCCCTCGGCTCCATGCGTCGACTCCTGTTTCAGGATAATAACTCCACATTTGGAAACAAGCTCCGTTTGCACATTTGATTTGTAGTGCATTTCAAAGCAAACCAACCGAAACAAAAACATCCGAATGAACCGGTTTCCGGGCAAAAATTAAGTACATGCAGGGAAACAAACACATTCACAACTAAATCACAGTTGAAATTTCACCCAAAAGAAGGCAGGGAAAATAGTTATAGAAATTTTCCTTTTTTCGACAAGAAAAGCGTGACTTCGGAGAGCTCCAACCAACTAGGTGTCCGCATTTTTTCGGCAAAGCAATAATAATGCAAGACCTTTCCTTAAAAGTATACGACAGCTATGGGTGCTGGTTAAAAGATGCATAATTGAGCTGGTTCCTAAAATGTCGCCGAAGTGAACCAATCGACAATATGAAATATGTGGTCATTATAACAAACTCATCTCCCTACCACATTCAGACATTATCAGTGGGCTGAAGGTGCGGTATGTGAGTTGCTCCGCTATAAAATATCATGCTGCCTTGGAACCACCACATGTTTTGAGTGCATGTCAAATCGGTCGAGATACCAACTTGCTGAAAACTGATGCCATCAGTTCGGTTGCCGGTTCTTCGGAATAATATGTGGCTGTTGAGCGTGTTTACGCATACTATCGTCTCTTACGTTAATTCACTACATCTTTCTACCTTTCATCATTGGGAAAATTTCTGCCCAAACAATGACAAAGCCGGTTACAGTCACTAACTACCGCAAAGTAGGATGTCCGTCTATCTGAACCATCCTGATTGAACTTTTTGGAACAGCTTCATTCTCCGTTTTTCGAAAGCGTGACAGGTAACGAGGGAGTGACGATATAACGAGGTCGAGTTATATCAAAGCTCGATATCGAACATATCAGCAGCTTTCATATAAACGCAGCAAAAGCTAGAGGCCATCCGCAACATTTTATTGAAAGCTTTTAAAAACAGTATCCACCTTTTGGACTAAAAACCTAAAATATCTTCTGTCTTGGTTTAGTTTGAGTTATAATGTAAACTCTCCAGCGAATTCCCCTCGTATTGAATGGCCCAAATGTTAACCTTAAGTAGTGCAGTAAAGCAATAAAGAAGAGGCGCCAGGTTGTTCGCATGTCTGTCATTGGAATCTCCGATTTTCTGACCCTTCAAACAAGCTAGACACGCACTGCACCAGCAGATCTTGATGGACTTTTAATTCCCATTATTTCATTGCAAGCACATTGGGCACATTTGACCCGGGATTCATTGTGACCTTGAACTGAGCAGCCTTTCTTAAACCTTTACATGCATTGCTCACGTTGTCATAAACACTTCTTGAAATCAACTTGAGGAAATCGGACACAAACTGTCCAATCCAGTTTCACTACATTCCTCCATTCATCTTATCTTGCCCATTTTTTTGAACTCAGTAGTACATATACATGACGATTTCTGATAAGCATTACTAAAATGTCACTTGTACTCTTCAGGTAACCACTATCTAAGTGAAAATTCACCACACTATGACATGTAAGTGAGGGAACTGTGGGCTAAAAATTGGTGGGTCAGTCTAACCAAAGAGCTTTTGACTCAAGGTTACATCGTCATTTTGCATTAACACAGGGAGTTTAACATCCACATCCGAACTTGGCTACTTTAGATCACGAAACGCATGAACATACTTTAAAATCCAGATGATATCTTCGGTATACTTGTGATTTTGTAATAGAAGTTAGTTGGAGCAATCAACCATTATTTCATCCTCTGGACTCATGAGAAGTAGAGCTAACCCATCGAAGTATTGTACTGTGAAGATATTTCCTCATTGTGCACTCAAATCTAACCGGCCATTAGTAATTTCTGCGGCACTTTGTCTTCGTTCTAACCGATTTTACTGTTGTAATGGAAATAACCTTTGATTGCTTCTAACTAGTCGAGCTTTTTCATGAATTGCAACTCATAGAACATACTAAGAAAGTACGGAATAGTTGTAATCCTGAAATGCTTTGGTGAGCACCTATTAAATTACCTTACTTCGTGATTTCTGGGGCCGCCAGATAACCAAAAGTAGTGGACATTTTGGTTTAATCTAGAACAAAGCGCAAGACATTTATTTTGAAGAACTGATTAGCACTACTACGCTATTTTGGTCCGTGAATGCTAACGTACAAAGTTGAACAATGGGTGTCGAAACAACAAAAATTATTCACAACAATTCTTGCCCACTTGATACACTGATTTGTGATCTGAAGGTACAAAATAACACCCGAAAATACCATTGCTTATAGAGGCGGAGGCGATTGTTGCGAAATTCATGATTGGAATTGTTTCAACAGGTGTTTTCGCACTTCAGAAAAAGCCAGTATAAGCATCACAAATTGAGTGTTTCAGAATTTTAACAACCACGATAATTGTGGGATGAGGATAAATTTGAACAAATGGTGGCAGAGACATCTTAGTGTGCGACATACCGACAACTTTCTGACGATTTTAACAGATGCTTGCGGCGTACGATTTTTTTATTTGGGCGTATTCCCAAGCTCCTTGTACCACTTCCCAAAATGATCTTTGCCACAACCAGAGTTGGTAGATGCACTAAGGCAATTCAACGAGGAACGCTAGTGATCATTCTCAAGCATTATAGGACAAATTAGCAGAAAGCATACAAGATGATGGTGATTTGAACACCCTGAATAGCAATATGGGTTTTCTTGTGTTTTGGATGTGCCACGTCGGTTATTTCAGACACTGCAAACGAACTCTCTGTTTCTCATTAATGTATTTAATAATAAGATCTCATGTAAGTAGTATTTATTCCCAGACAGCGCAAAAACGAAACAAAAGAGAATGGACATCAGTGCGGGTGGAAAAATAACCCAGGTTGTTGTATAGAATGTGTAAAAGTGAGTTGTTTAAACTCGCCATCGAATCCGAATTAGTTTCTTATAGAAGGGATGTGCTGTGTGGAATATCATTCAGTTTTTCCAGTTTTAAAGAAACAAATGCTGATTAACAGTTGGCAGAAGTCATGACATATGCATTGACATTAGCGGAGCTATACATCGAATGAACAATTATAAACAAAACCTCCAAATTCCCATTTCTATTTATTTGTTTAAATGATCAGAGCATATAACATGAATACTATTATTAGTATTATTATTACTATTATTATTACTATTATTATTATTACTACTATTATTACTACTTATTACAGTCGCAATGCACCCCATGACGAAATTGTGTGGCCACGTTTTAAATCTCATACAAATCTCCCACTTTTACGCTACAAAGATTAAAAAGTAGTGGATAACTATGATGGTACTAAGGCATTATTTAGCTCTTAGGAACTGCCAGTAGATATAAAACGCAAAGGTAAAACACAAAAAGATTAGGTCTACTTAATACTCTGATTTCCGGCCTCAGATTGACAGCTGATTGGCTAAAAATGACGGGTGTGTGTGGAGACATTTGGTGAAGTTGGTGATAAAACTTCTTATCTGTCGACTGGGTGACGCGCAAACGGCTATTACGTCAACGTCAAGGTTCGCCAACCTATAATATCTCCTTGGCATTGCCATGGAAAGCGCGAATCACTAAGGTAGTCGAAGTGACGAAATGGAGCTTTACACGGTACTGAAGAGAAAATTATCCTCAGCTCTGGTCAAGTTATCAACATGAATGTTAATCATGACCAATGAGAAGCAGGTGGGGAGAAAAACTGAAGGTTAGAGAAAAAGTGGTTGAATTAAGCTAGGAAAATACCTACTGGAACCCTCTATGCTACTCAGACTGGAGGAGCAGCCCAACTGGCATTCAACTGTGATGTAATATGATACAATTACACATCTTTATTGCACTATATGTGGCAAGTTTGCTCCACAAAGTCAGTAAAACTTCTCGGCACTTGGGACGAGAATGTAATCCAGCTCTGTGCACCAAAACGAAAAAGGCAGTGACACTTGAAGTTTCAACGAAAAATTTCAAGGTAAACCACGAAAGAAAGCCTGCGTAGGCTATAGTTTTTCAATGGAATTTACGTTTCGTAAGTTGAGTCACTCTGTCTCGAAACGTAGAGAAACCACCACATAACTGTTTGGTCCTTCCTAGGAATCATCCCATTACTCATCTCACAAAACACCAACGAGTTTCGAACCTGTGACCCCGCGGCTAGTAGTTTGAATGCTTAGATATTCGGCCATGAGCGGCTTATCAGCGGTGTAAATAACTGGCACTTAAACAGGATAAAGCGACACTATTTCTTTAATTGCAGAATTCATATCACGTGGTCACGTCTTGACTTGCTCCTCAAGTGACGTCTTCCCAAATGGGAAGCTCATTGACTGCTTTTGTTCTGAGTTTTCTGTGGTCCTTTAGATTGTAACGTTTATCCGATCGCTAAAGACGAAACAAAAGGACTGACTGTCTCAGTAAAATGACTGTCTACAATTATTCCCTATCGGTACATAATTTTACGTATTTCCTGGCACTTTTGCATTATCGCAACCTAGGTGTTTCCCACGGTTCACGTGACACCTATCGACCACAAGCGTAGCAGTAGAGCACGTGGTTTTTGAGGGAACACGAACAATACAGGAAAACAATCAACCACACTAATGAGTTCAGAACCTAGAAAGGGTGTTCTGCACATTGGAAAACAATTTCCTGTTGTATAATTCATTTACAAGACTGAAGTTCCCAAGTACGCAGCAGGATATGTAATGGTTCATATAGCTGAGTAATTATTAGTCATTTCGTATTAGTGACGTTCCACTGTCCTACGAAACACAGACCTCTCTGTCGATCTAATAATGTATGGGGTTTTGTTTTCGTAATTTCGGGGGATGATCGTCCGCCAGAGGGGAAGATTTCTTACTCGCACCGATTTGATTACTAAAGCACAGCTCGTGGTGTGTTCGTCTTTCTACAAAGGACCATCAGCAAAACCTGGTAAAGCGGTACTTTGGAGAATTATGTCGCAAGTCTCATGTAACGATTTAAAACGATTGGGACAAACTTGCTTGTATTTGTAAAAACAGATCCTGTGAGCTTTTCTTTTAGAGACCTTTATTTGAAGATTTTGATTAATACCAACACTGACTGTGAAGCCCATTCAGGGCAACTGCTGGTCTCTGGCACAGTTGAGATGCATTCCTGCAGTCGTGTGTGTTTCATTGGAGTCTTAAAGTATTGCAGTCAGGCTGCACTGTAGATCTACATATGATGCCTGTAGATGTGCCTGTTTTATGAGCGTACCGTCGTGAACCAAATGTACAACGTTTTTCGTGACGAACCCTCATAATTGCTGTCACTGGTTTATTTTTCCCTACAACAGATTGATTCCATAAGCACTCGAGTTTGCGAAATGGGCGTATTATTGATTCCCAGTGACTGGCTTTATATTATTCCTAACCATCTGTATTCTGCCGATAATAGATAAGGTAACCAGTATCCAAAAAACTGTAGATGCAAACAATAAACCGCTTTGATTTGTTTCTGTCCGTAAGTGAGACAGAACAACCTGATATTGAGCCCTTATTAGCCAGTAACTCTCTTGGTAGGCTACAATATATACAAGTTGAACGGGCTTAAGGGTTTTGCAGACAAAGCCAAAATCCACCAGAATTAAGGTAAACGTGAATTCTGAAGGGGAACCACAAGCTTGGATGACTACCATTGTGTTTCATGATTTCATCCCAGAATTGTTCTCCTTTCTAAGTGGAAGTAAGGCCGAATTTATTCAATCGTTTTTTAAGAGTTTGGGGTCCCGTTCATCCATTCAACTGCAATTATCACGGACTAGAATAAAATGCCACTTTCATGAGATTGCTTTCTAATTGTGAGGTGACTTATCCAATCACCCGACTGCCATTGAGTTCTAGATAATTTAACTTGAATCTTTAAAAATATGATTGCAATACAAGCGTTGAAATACAACTCTACCCCTTCAAGTTACTTGGATTTCCGAGAAGTGATTGAGGGGGATCACTTTTCACCAGAGTTCCTGAGGTGGACCATGTGATTGCAAAATAACTGGAGCAATGACTTGCCCGTGTGTAACTCAATCACAGTCCTGATCAGTCACTCGTGCTTGAGTGGTGAATGACTTCAGCCTTAGCCAGGAATTCATGCGTTCGAATGTCTCCAAAGTTCCCTGCAACAGGCAATACCTCTAAGGGAGAACAGAGCAACCATATACTGGTTTCAGCTATTCGACACGAACTAACAAGAAAAAACACGTCGCTTAAACTTATTTTTCTTTAAAAGATTCCTTTTGTTACGATAAAAACTTGAGGGAATAGGATGTGACAGCCTCAACTGTATGGTCAATGCCGTTGGAGTGTTTGCCAACTCACTGTCAGTTTAACGCCGGATCATCACAAAATTTGTGCCACATTGTTTGAAGCTTCGGCCAATTTGGTTGTGTTGGCGCGCTCGGTCACACTGCACAAATTCCACTTGTGTTTAGGTTGCTCGATCTTTGGTTTCACGGTAACCACCACCATGTACGGACCACCCGACATTTTGTTGTTTGTTTAGACAGACTCCGTTCGAAAAGTTAACCTGGAGTATAAATTCCATGGTGTGTTTAACCCAAGTACGTGCTTTCGAGTGCAAACCAAACAAGTCTTTCACAGCTGCATGCCTCTAAAAAGAGATACCATTAGCAGTTTGATTGAAATTAATTCTTTACCCTCCTAGGACTAGAAACCCTACCGGTTCATTCAAGCTATACAAGCATCCATTAACATACTTCGTCCTGCAAATCAAGCCCACCTATGTTGAAATGCCGAAAAGCACTGAACAGCTGTTTCATCCTTATGGGCAGTGCGCATCTCACGAAACTTCAGGGAGTTTCGAGCCCTTGATCTTCCTGCTGGTATATTGGACGCTTAACCTTTCGGCCACTAGCAAATGATCAGCATTGTGATTAGCTAGCACTTAGGCAGAAAATAGCGACTCAATCACGGAAACCACACCACATGGTCGCGTTCCACTAGCTCCTGGAGTGACGACTTCTCAGATAAAGTTCTCACTCATGATGGTTCCAAAAACGGATACAACAGATGCACAGTGGTTCTGGGCTCCTCAGCGGACATTTGTTGAAATTAGGCGCGAAATCTCAGTTGAAAATTACAAGACCTCCCAACACCACCAGCAATATCTAGTGAGCCTGCTCGAAGGCTTTTCTGTCGGCTTTCGGAGAGTTCAGAGCGAAAAAAAAACAAACGCAGCGGGAGGCGCGAGATATCTCAGTCAGCAAGAATAAAAACGGTGTCATGTTCTCGAGTTTGCTTCTGTCTTTGCGACTTCAAATGATTCGTGTGTCATTCAAAACGTAAGTACCCCTATGTAGCTAAAAGAAATCTCTTCTAAATCGAACACTCTTTTTAAAGACAACATCGTCTCTCTACCTTTGACGTCGAGTTTAACCTTGGTTGGGCTTCAAAGACCGTTAGCTGAGTTGGGAACCTAAACGGTACGACTCACTAATTGGTGCATAAAATAATCAGCACCTAGTGTTTTCCGGTGAATTTAGCTAAGCCACTTTAATTAGACATTCAGATTACATCCTGATTCTCATTTCCCTTCCCCGCCTCCACACCACGCTCTTAGTACAACTGTCATGTATTCCCATCCGGAAACCTTGATTAAAACATTGTCGATTAGTTCTTTATGAAATGTGTGCGCGTGAATTCATCCCGAATCGTATTGATTAAAATCACATCGACCTGAAGATTTGCAATCTGATTGACGGAGCAATATCCAGGGGTGGGAAGAAAATGTCAGTCCCTGATGTACATCAAAATATTGTGGTCTGTCTCACATTCGTACGAAATTTGAAGAAGGTGATTAAGTTATTTTCTAAACGGCTTCATACGTATACGACACGGTAACAAGCCGAGTAACTGGAGTTTGAGTACAGTGCATTGTCGTAATATATTGTCACGACCTTTCTGATAAGACCATCGTTATAAATTTCAACGAATTTTCTACGTAAGCTCCAATCATATGGTGGTTTCATCACGCTGAGCTGGTATTAGTGAAACGACGCTGAGCTGAATTAGTTCACATTTACCTCATGATTCTGCCTGCATAGGCGTAGTACCAAGCTCGCACGCGGGCCGAATCGCTTCGGTGGGGAGAGATGCATTACATTATTGTCTTTCCTGAAACGGCTGACATTCCAATGCTGCCAAAGATGTTGAAAGTCTCTTAACAATGCCCTGGTATTTTTCATTCGACCAGTAATCCCGTTCGAGATATCTTCATCTGCAGATAGGCATGTGAAATCACGGAATATTCCTTGAGCTTAGTCCACAAAGTTCGGCAAACTGGGAGTTCTGGCCAATACCGGATGAGCACTTGAGTAAGAAAAAACGTTACTCTGATTGCATCTAGCTGGATGCAGTTGCCTTATACAGAGTGTCTTATGTATTGATAATCTGGCCAACCTTTAACCCTGCCCCCAGATAGTGGCTTCAAGCTCTTGTCGGTGATATTAATTAGGGTTGTACACGGATAAACATGGGCAACACATGTTAACAAAATCAGCGTGAACACCAGTTGCAAACTCAAATGGTGGCGTAGAGTGGCTGATAAAGTTTGTCTAACTACTCGAGTATTATCCGTGCGCGGGTTCACGAGCGTTCAGGTTCTGTCCAACAAACTAAAGGTAGCTCGAACCTAAGATCCATTCTACATTTATATAGCGTAGTGTCATATTTATCAGTGGGTGTGCTACTACTCAGTTGCGCACACCGAAAATGGACCCATATGGGACTCCTGACCAAGCAACCTAGTCCATCATCCGCTAGAGCGGTATGGGAAGTCATAGGTTATGATGTGATACCGAGAGTCAGTGGTCATGCTGACAATACGTTTAAATCTGGTCGTTGGTTTGTTCGCTGAGCTGAGCAATCTGATTGCAAACGTTTCATCACCGATCGAGGTGACATCATCAGTGCGTTGGTAGGGAGTGTGGTGGAGCGTAGCGTTGGGTTGGTGGTTGCGCGTCGAGTAGTGTTGTGTGTGTGTTAATACACATGCTATTAGCCGGGGTTGACCTTCGGTCACGATTGGTTGTTCGGCCGGTCGGTTGCATTGGTTCTTCTGTTATCCCGTGTCCTGATTGATCGATGACCACTTGAATTGTGAGCCTGGCCTCCCGTGCCCTCGTGCTCTGATCGATGCTGGGGTGACCTCTGTCGTTGACCTCTCTGGGTTCCAGCTTGTGATCTTTGTTGATCCAACTCCCAGCAGTTCCTTGCTTCTTGGTTTGTGAATCCGATATCTGACTCTCCTCGAGTATTCCGGTGGAGGAGTTGGTCCTTTGTACTTAATGGTGTGTAAATTGGGTTTAGTTCAATGAATCGGTTGATCGAATCAGCCGTAGAGTACCATGCTTCCAGAAATTCCCTTCCGTGTTTCGTGTCCCGTGTGCCGAAGTCTTCGCGTTTTCCATATTGAATTTGTGGCCTTCTTGGTCTTCGTGTATGGATATCAAGGATAGGGCGTCATGTATCCTGACGGCCGTGTTGTGTTCCTCTATTCGTGTGCATAATTTCCTCCCAGTTTAAATGTACTAACTCTTAACTATGCGCAAAGCACGTGATTTGTAGTTGATTTAAACGCAATAGAGTGACTGGCTGAAAGAGTTACACTATGCATAACTGGGACTCTCTATTGTAAGTTCAAATGCAACGGCATGAAAATATCGGAGCAACTCGGCCTCCTGACCACCTCTGCTAGTGACTAACAATTGATCTGCCAAACGTCAATGAAAACCGTCCATTTTTAAAACTTACGCACGAATAAACTTGCATCTGTGTCTGTCTGTGGAGGCAAAAAAAGATAGCATCAGGTCACTCGTTCGCCAATTCTTCAGCTGCGCACAGAAGTCACAGCTTGCCAAACAGTTTGTATCAGGAAGGTCAGATTCCTGAAAGCAACCACTGAATGCCCGAAATCTACTGAGACCCTCAGCTCTGCTAGATTTTGACCAGACGGATAACGCCCCCTCAATATACAGCGCCTCAGCTTTCTATCAAACCCAGACAGCGCGAGTCAGCGTTGATCAAGGTCAGACAACGCCCCCGCAGTATGCAGCGCGTCGCAGCCTGTACCAAGGCCAGACCGCGTGCGTCAGCATTGGACCAAGTTAGACAGTGTCCCACCAATGACTAGCTTGAGTTGTATTCTCGCACTCGCACTCGCACGTACTCACGCTCCCGCACTCGCTTGTTCGGAATATAGTGTTGTGTTCCTTTCTGTGAGTCTTTTTTTCACGGCATTAGGCACTGGAGCGGGTCAGCAATCAGATACAGCAGATAGCGAATCAGCAGACATAACAGATTGGCGACGCCCGAACCCACTGGATCATGACAATAGCTGCTGAAGCGTTGAAAGAAATTCTGCTGCAACAACAAAAACAGTTTGAAGAGGCGCAATTACGTTTGGTGGAAACATTGACGCAGCAACTTCAAATTCAACCACCAAATTCCGCTCCAGATACAAATTCAGTCGACTCGATCGCCAACAGCATTACGGAGTTCCATTATGACCCTGATGCCGGCCTAACCTTCGATTCGTGGTTCAGACGTTACGAAGATGTTTTCCAAGTCGAACTGAAGCACAAAGATGATGCCTGGAGAGTACGTTTATTGCTCAGAAAGCTTGGCACAACGGAACACACGCGGTATTCCAACTTTATTCTGCCGAAGAACACGCGAGATCTCAGTTTTGACAAAACCGTGCAGCAACTTTCAATGATTTTCGGTGAGCGTTCGTCTTTGTTTAATATTCGCTACCAATGTATGAAACTGGCGAAAAAAGAATCTGAGGACTACATCACTTATGCTGGTAGAGTCAACCTTGAATGCGAACAATTCAAGTTATCTACCATGACAGAAGACCAGTTCAAGTGTCTTATTTTCATTTGTGGTCTTCAGTCGCATTCAGACAGTGATATCAGGACGAGACTGTTGAACAAGATTGAACAAACTCCCGAGATAACGCTGCAGTCCATTACCCATGAGTGCCAGCGCCTTTTAAATCTTAAACACGACACGGCCATGTTGGAGAGGCCCTTATCCAACCCTGCTTTCAACATTGCCAAGACGACATCGAGGCAACCTACCGTGGTGACAAATTCGAACGGAGCAAAGCCCCCTTCAGCATGCTGGCAATGCGGCGAATGGCATTTTGTGCGGTTGTGTCCGTATAAAAAGCACAAATGTTCAGTGTGCAACCGACGTGGGCACAAGGAAAGCCAGTGCCGGACGCGGAAAGCTAGCCAAAGACGCAGTCAAACCCGGAGGTCACGAAGCAAACGGAGTCAATCAGAACCCCGTTTTAACGCAATACTTGCAACATTTGATAACCAGATCGATGCTCATCGCAAGTACGTTACAATCAGAGCAAACGGAAGCACAATTCGATTGCAGCTCGACACGGCTTCTGATATTACGATTGTTTCCCGACGCACCTGGAGAAAGATCGGATCACCGGAACTCAGACCGACAATGAACACTGCCAGAAATGCTTCAGGTGGTAAGCTTCAACTACTTGGTGAATTTGATTGTGAGATGGAGATAGCAGGCCACCGTGATTGTGGTATTGTCTATCTTGCTGCTTGTGAGCTTAATCTCCTGGGCATAGACTGGATAGATCGCTTGCATCTTTCAACAATGCCGATCGAAAACTTATGTTCATCAACACCGACAAGAGGAAAGCCAACATTCCGGCCTGGCAACCGTGTGCTTGTCAGGGACTATCGCCCCGGGCACCGAAGATGGACTGTTGGAGTCGTCCTCAAAAGAATCGGTCAGGTGATTTACAACATCCAGGTAGGATCATTGATATGGAAGCGACATGTCAATCAGTTACGGCCGACTGAGTGCCCGACCTCAAAGGCAGAAGAACGTTTACAAGATGCCAACCTGCTGCTTGAAACCTTTGATTTCCCAAGAGCAGCACCCGTAGCCACTGCCTCGCATGGACCGCCAAAGACAGATCCATTGCTGAAACCCAGACGCCGTACCGGTCGCATTAGAAAAAGGGTGGAACCTTTACAACTTGATCCGCATCGACAATCTTACGTTGAACGGCCAGAAGGGGGAGGTATCAGGAAGGTCAGATTCCTGAAAACAACTACTGAATGCCCGAGATCTGAGACCCTCAGCTCTGCTAGATTTTGACCAGACGGATAACGCCCCCTCAATATACAGCGCCTCAGCTTTCTATCAAACCCAGACAGCGCGAGTCAGCGTTGCTCAAGGTCAGACAACGCCCCCGCAGTATGCAGCGCGTCGCAGCCTGTACCAAGGCCAGACCGCATGCGTCAGCATTGGACCAAGTTAGACAGTGTCCCACCAATGACTAGCTTGAGTTGTATTCTCGCACTCGCACTCGCACGTACTCACGCTCCCGCACTCGCTTGTTCGGAATATAGCTGTTGTGTTCCTTTCTGTGAGTCTTTTTTTCACGGCATTAGGCACTGGAGCGGGTCAGCAATCAGATACAGCAGATAGCGAATCAGCAGACATAACAGTTTGCGATGTGTTTATCTACAAACCATGTATAGCATGACTGGTCGGCACCCTCTCATAGGATTTACCTTGCTCGCACCGCGTCCATTCCCCAAATTCTCTGTCTCTCTAACATTCTTCAACCGAATTTGGAGCAAATTTGGTAGAGTACGGAAAGTTTTCAGTGACAAAATGTTTGAGGAAAGGAACTAAATTGTTAGTTTGTAGTATATGAGGTAAAAATGCTTCACCATCTGGGGACAAGCCGCTTGGTGCCAGGTAAGCATACCTGAGCTACCTATTTGTGTAATGATGTACACCAAGAACGGTAGAAGCGGTATCCTGATCCATCATCCAAATACAAGAGGTGAGTGTTCATTTCACGGGTTTGAATACAGTCGGTGATCTTTAACCTGAAACTCCAACTTTATTCATCTAACCGTAAAATATTAGGCTAATGGTTTGGCGCACGACACAGCCTTTAGTAGAGCAAACTGAGATTTAACGTCAAGGTGATAAGCTACGTGTTTCATCGTATTATAGAGACCGGTTAGTAAAAGTCTTTATTTGCAGCTAATATGACACATTGCTGGGATGAACGTAGGTCTTTCTGAGCATGTGATTATTACATCTGAGAAAGTTTCCAGGAAATAGTATGGTGTGCAGGAGTTCTGTACGTTCTGATCAAATAGCCCATCAGGATTTCGAGGTTTCGTGGTTTATTGCGCTTCTGGGAACAGATGCTCGGAAGTATGACAACTCTCATTCATACACTTATATTGCCCATCTGTTTCCCTCTTATGTTATGTACTGCTGTGTGGCAACGCTTCCATTGTGATTGGGGCGAATATTGTCTGGTTCGTATTTCGAAGCGTACATACCTGGTTATACCTTATCCAACCAAGTGCAACTGCCTAGTGAACTGCCATGCAATAAATCATCCCATGTTGGATTCGTCTGATATCAAACTACAACGTACTACATGAGTCCTGCGGTAGCTCTGTTTACGATTTAAAACATTCCAAGCCAAAAAGTTTCCGATGAATTGATGGGGTCCCATTTAAATATGACACCTAGGTTTAGGCTGTCGAGGCATGACTTAAAATCCAACGTGAAGGAATCCATAGGGCTAGATAGATTCTGAGTCATCGGGAAGCTATTAAGTTGGCTTGTCCCCGTGGCCATTTGAACCGATGATATATGTCGGTGAAATCTTGAGAAATCTTCCAGAATCCTCATGGTCTTTTCGTTGGTAATGTAAAAGTTTGAAAATCCCCGTTGTGCAATTTAACATACTGATGAAAAAACTACATTGGAAGAGTGGATGAGGCTGAATGCACCCAATTGCAAGTGACACTTGTTAACTAGTGAATCAAGGCTTGATAGTACCGGAGTGTCATTTGCGCTTACCAAAGCAACATGCAGCCAAAGATGGTCATTATCGGTTAATTGGAAGATCCTTGGAACCAACAAAGTAGCCTGCGTTTTATCCTGGTTTGGTTTACTAAATCTCGTGTCGTGTCAAGTGAAACATGAGGCGGCCATTTGCAACACATTCGGTTGAAGAAACACCGCGTAAACCAGAGACTCAGTCGGATTCGGTGGAGCCTCCCATTAAAACCAAATCTGTTTGCAAATGAGTGAATTTCGCAACAAAAATACATACTTTGGCATCCTTCATTTGTCCACCTCTAAAATTCTTCTACTGGAAATATCAGTCACCAAAACTACTTTGACGAAATCCTTAGCCTCCCTGTTCAACTGTGGACAACGGAATATAAAATTCCAGCTTATTTACTTGAAAGCATCTGCGTTTCCTACTACACCGCTTTATTTTCCAAATAAGTAAGCACGGATTCGAATGAGAATTTCACATACATGCTAAATAGACGGAAGTACACGCCTGGAGGTAGACAGAACCCATGAACTTCTAACCTAATACGTCAGTAAAGCATTTGGACGCTGCATTTCGTGTTGCCTTTTACGGCCTGTCGCATACGATTCCGTTTTCTAACAAGCTTTTATCTTTGAGTAGTAAGACCGGCTGTAGGTTCTTTCGTAATTGCTACATTCTGCTGCTAATAAGGTTAGCATGTGAGCTTTTGCCGCTATATTTTATGTACTACTTTACTTTGGTCAGATTCCACATTATTTTTCGATAATATTGCTAAACTCGCTATTCTCTGTTCACCACGAAAACCTTATTTTCCTCCTTTAGTAAAACAAATGTTCTGTCAAACCGTGCGGTCCTTAGACCACCGCTTTTTTCTCGTTTCTATAACTGAAGTAACAATTCTATCGATACATTTGTTCTGCACGGCCAAATTCCTGATGGAACCAATGTTGATTGGCACATGAACGAACCTCCCGCCTGGCTGACCAGTAGTAAACTTCAGGGTAAATCAATTAGCCACTACTGTGCTACAAAGCAATAGTAATAGTAATAATAATCGTTGGTTAGTAACATCTCTTCGGTGCCCAGGTGCCATGCCACCCGAAGGAAGTAAAAGGGCTGTGATGCTATCAGGTTGCCCAACCCTAGACAGGAACAGTCGAAATGTTGAGTCTGGGTTTGAATCACGGACCTTCCAGTTAGAAAGTTCGCGCCTTAACCACTGAGCTTTCTCGAAATCGGAGCCTGGACAGGAGCCAAGCACAACCCCATAATTAGGAAGTAACGAAATAACTAGTTAAAAATCAGTTGTGTTCTATCGAGAAAATCAGCCTTGCTGTATAAAATCCTGCTGCCATTCGAATAACCACAAGAAACAAGACTGAGCAAATTTGTAGCACTTGACCTGTCCTGCTTGAGACAACTGACCACTGAACGATGGTGCGCAGGAGTGTGCTTAGTGGATGGCGGCATGCGCCGTTCTTGATGAATCCTGTTCTTGTGCTTTTGTCAGAATAACTCTGGTCTACCGAGTGGGAATATTCTGAAAGTTCTAGGCGAACAACTAGTGTTTTACGATGAAATACCCCGTCATATCACATACTCTTCGTCCAAGTAAAATGACCCGGATGGACAGAGTATCCACCAATTCGCGATGAGATGTCTGCGACACATGGTTGACTGCCGTTTATGCTAGTTCGGCAGCGCGAAGGCCAATGGTAGCATTCACCAGAGCGCGGGTGTTTCTGGACTCAATCAGCCATACATTTAGGTAGATATCTATAGATCCACATTTGGTGTAGGGAACATTGTTCAAGTCGTAAGCTTCATCTTCGGTTGGTATGCGGTACAAAAATTTCGGGTTCTAGTAAACGGCCTAATAATTGTCTGGTTTTAAATGTCTTTCCAGTAATCTGACCAGCATAGACAGAAAACGAACCTTGGCACATCAGTAACAAATAGATAATGACATGTGAAACGTGCCTGTAAGGAGACTAATCTGAGCAAAGTGATCAATGCTGGATAGAAAAAAGCAGAAAATAGATCAGGGATTAGCAGTGAAGGTTTGCCCACCAAGTCCCAGATTTTCCAATGATCACAAACAGCTATTTGTGAACGCACAATGTCGCCTATCAATGGCAGTCACCAAGGCTTTTAACACACATAGCTGTTTGGCGAAGCAGGATGGGAAAATCTGATATGTCAACAACAGGTGTCGGCCAGTTGATGAGACTTGGAGCTGTCGATCGTTAACGAGTGACAACCTAGGGTTTGAAATGTAGTTTTGCACCCAGGTTAGAACGTATGCTCTCTACCTGAAGGCGGGATGCCTATCAACTGTTTCAACATAGTTTGCTCACGTGTGAACTGATATATACAATGTAAAATCACTGTTCCAGGTAGTACAGATCTTCAGGTTCGGTTGACTATTCGCGGTTTTGCCCCGTCGCACGTCACTTTTGAAGCTATGAATAAGCGCAGGAGTTGTCTCCATTAAAGGGAAGCCGAAAATAGATAAGCTTTTTTTGGCCAGCCGACGAAGTTTGGCTGTTGGTACTCCCACTTTGCTGTACCGTTTAATGAACCGCAATGGACATTCATTATCATTCAGGGTGATGGTCAAAATTCCTAGGACTATCCGCACACCACACGCTACTCAGATTCGTCAGACCCTTTGAACGTCTGGTTTGTAATAAACCGAAAATGTGGGAAACTTGCAGTCTTATCTTGAACCCATTAATTTTGTGGTTAAGTGAAGATCTTTTCTATTCCTTGGGTTACGTTTAAAATTGACAGTGTTTTGGGTTAGCCTGAAAAGTTCTGGAACAATTTTCCAAGCCATATATAAATATTTGTCTAATCGATATAAATGTTTGTGCGTCTTGGCAATACTGATCCTCAGTGGTCTTGCTCTAGCCTCGAAAAGTTTTAACATAACACCCGTCGCCCTCTCTCATGTGAAACACCAAAGGACGAACACAATTTTTTCAACTTTAAGACAATCCTTAGCATTTTTGGCACAAGGGAGGACTAAGAAATAAAGCAACGAAACCTTTACTTGCCGACCATGAAGACGCTCTAAATAGCCATGAAGTTAGCCACGATCAGTAATAATGCTTATATATCGCAGAATTGTTCACGTTTTTATTCAAATTAGGCTAATCATCAATAAATGATTTCTTTAGGGAGGAAACTTCCTCAAATAACCCATATTTATTTTTTAAGCTAGTCAGTTTTCTTTTTTTCTAGATGTCTGGTTTGTTTAGCACCATGCCCGTAGATGACAACAGCGAACAAAACACATGCACATCATATAACTATCGCTCTGAGCTACTACACTGAGAAGCAGAGATTCAGGTTTTCCTGCGGAAGAAAATATTTCCGATTCTTGTTCAGAAAAATCGGCTTGATGTAATAGCACTGTGTTACCAAACGACATGAGTGACATTAAGCAACAAGCTGACGATCGTCAGACGAGTATTAGCTTGGGACGAGCAAACCTCATTTCTGTTTGCTCCATCACGTTCGTGAACTGAAACTAAGTTCACAGACAAAATTCCAGACAAACAGAAATCAGCCGCTTTTAAATTTTGCTAGATTGTCACACTGTCAGGCAAAATTGTACTTGGCTCGGTGTGGACATTTTTCTTCCTGAAGGATTCCGATCACATAAAAACTCATGTGGCGAAAAAATAGACCCATAATAATTGTTGCTCTCAAACTGTTGCACAAGAAACTACATTACAACGTCAACTGAAGGGACTGTAATTTCAAGGGTAATAAACTCAATTGCACTGTATTTGCTCATAGCTTCCTGGTTGGTACTCACCATGAGAACTAAACCACTGGGTCAAATATTTTCTTTCCAAACGTGGTATGCATAAGACACTCGCGTGAGAGTAGGGAATTCAGTTGGACCAACCACCAAGATATGAGCATCCAAATCCACCAATCGATTTGCAGAATCGCAGACCGACTGAGCAGTACTCAAAAGTCCGTCACAAACTACGGGTGTTTGCTAGGCGATCGAATAGGACGACAAAGTATGCGCTCTTCGGGTCAAGGGATGACGCGTTGATTATAAAGCCATAAAAAGATAATTCAACTACTGGGTTGGACACAAGGAGTCGAATTTCCTAAGTGCCTTGAATGTGAACGATTTTGCAATCAAGTTAGTCTGGCTAACAGTTGCATTGTGGGTCAGATGTGTGTTCCACTTTTGCATTGTTAGCATAGTCCCGCGAGCTCTCAATAGACCAGTGAAACACAGAGATTGAACGTAGTTTAACCAATATGAGACGATAACTCATTGGTGCAAAATGAACTGAGTGTCACTCGCCAATGCCATTAAAATTCACCCACAGATATCTATGGTCAAAAGGTACTGAGCTGAACGGATGAAGCAAAAAAAGTTAGTCCTGCCTGGAACTCATTCAGTCAGACACGTTTGTGCTCTCAAATGTCCGGCTGCTGTGGCTTAGTCTCTTCATGTAGCAAGTACTTGTAGAAATTCGAAAATCATTTACTTGTAACCTTCGGCCATGATCAGGACGATACTCCTGTTTCCTCTGTACTCGGACAGAAACAAAATCAGCTGAATACTGAATATGTAGACATCAAACGGACTCTGCTACGGCGGATGTGTAAGCTTTTGATTCACCAGACTACATGAATATGAGGTTGGTGAGACACCACTGTGGTTAAGAGAGTGTTTAGCTCTAAAATTATCCGAATTGAGATCTCGTCTAAAAGCGGAATTTGGTAGAGAACTTTCTGTGAATAAGATTGGTAACCTTGATGGGAGGCTGGTCACATTTAAAAAGCCACATAGAGAGGACTACAAGCCCGATGGGAAATAAACTCAAACGAAAGTAGTAAGCTCACTGACGCCAGTTCATGTACTGTAACAATTAGGTACACTGAACGGACAAATAGGTATAGAGCGAAGTGCTAGAAAGTCATCGGAATCGATAAGACCAATTTTAGTTTACACTATCGTCGGACTTATGGAGAGTCTGTCAGGGGAAAGCGAGTACAAGTGTACTTTAAAACAAACCGTGTATGCAACTGGCAGATGATAATTGCGGTCTATGAAGGGTTGTTGGCCTACACCATCAAAGGCGGGTCCTGCACAGCCGACCAATACGTTCAGTGGATGACGGGCATAATTTCTGATTTAGGCTTACGAAACAGTAAGACCCATTGGCTACAGATCAGGTGCTTGCTGACCTACTCGCCGAGCTTGAAAATTGTATTCAGATATTTCGTCCCCAGTCATGGGGACGTTATCAGTGCACATTTGGGTGAGTAAATCCTTCGTACCTGCGTGCAGTTTTTAAAACTGGCTAGTTGAGGGACAGTTTTATCGTCTTTTAATCGGTCCGTTTGTAATTTGTGTAGCGTTGTGGTCCGGATATCTTTTGATCGATTGGATCGTTAAACAGCTTTCTTCTAGCACCTGTTCCTCAATCATCCAGTCGGGTTAAAAAATATCAACTGCCCTTCCACAAACTATATAAAAACAAGCGGTTAAGGAAGAAGTGCACGCCAACAGCATCTTGATCATATCCCCAAGATTTGTGACGAATCGTCTGCAAACAAATCGCCAATCTCGACGAGCAAACCTGCAATTACCTGACCTACAACCATCTAATGCACCCGAGATACAAATATTTCGATACAGTGCCAAGTATAAACTATGCGACCGTGTGCGATAATACACCATATCATGCCGGCGTGGATGCTGAAGTCAATGACCGGAGCAGGTTAGGCCAGTGCTCGCCAGCACCGAGTCCGACAGAAATCGTCTGGAGCGTTGCCAAGTTAAAAACCGAGGCGGGCTCACGTCATTACTATGAGTTTATGATTAAAGCGGAGCACGCATTTTCTGGAGAGCGTCGCGCAAAATATCAAAGACTGCATAACACCTAGATTGTGTTCAACCGTTGTGTATTACCTATGGAAAGTTCATAGTTCTGTTTTACTACTTGAAATTATTGGATAACTTGCAACTCTAAGTAGAAGTCATGAATCAGACCTTTGGTGCATCTTGACTAACAACCCAGCTGGCACACCTGCTGAACGCTCAAAACCAAACTGATAGCTGGTTGTATTTTCTCTAAACACCACGCACCATGCTTATATTGCATATCTCCAGATTTGTTCTCGTAATGCGTTCCATAGGAATGCTCATGATTAACTGACGATTGGTTATACCGGTTATCAGTTATATCTCATCTTTCATTTTCGACTCAACGTAGTCCTTTCACGTCGACTGTTTAGATCAGCAAGCCGCATCTACGTGACGTGAACTGTCTGAATTTTGGTAATTAGTTCTACTTACGTAACGCCTGTAACTAATTATGTATACACACCAAGAAGAGGTCTTTATGAGTTAGTTCCTTGACCATTTCTTGACCAAACTCTCTATGAGTTTATTGACAGATAACATAGTTGAGGCTGTGAACTCCCAATCAATCAATGACAAGTATCTCACGCAGCTCAGCAGTGTGCGTCCGCCTATCTAATTTATTGCAGAAAGAAAGCCTATAATCTGCTTGAATCTTATGGAGTGCAGAATGACACCGCGAAGAATATGGGAACTCGCCAATACACGAAGCTTAGCAGCTGCTTCCATATTCCTTATAAGTGAGAATTAGTTTACAGTCTGATGAATACGTCTGGAGGGATTTACGCACCTGATATTCAAGAAGAGAAACTCGCAAGTACTGGAAATTTGTGATCATTGATAATCATTGTTATCACTGATTATTCACCACTGATGGTTAGGACAAAACCAGAAGGCTAAGATATTATTTGGATATAGATTATGTACATAGCCGCTACTCTGTGTTTCAGTTGCAGACTAACTATTGGATTTTTGAAAGACAAATTGTCAAGTCTAACTTCAGTTGCTCTGTGTACTTATTTGCATGCTCATTTCAGGCATGATGGGTTGCACTTGCGTCATGGTATCTGCCACGCGGAAGAATCCGGTGGTTCTGAGTGGTGTTTGAAAGAAACCTAGCTCTAGTTCGCAGGATGCAGCTCTGGTTGAAGCCGATTACGCAACGTCGTAAAGCCGCATACGAAAAGATAACTGTTGCTAGGATTTAGACTCGTGTTGGTTACAGAAGCAATCGAAATCGGCCTACGTGATACGCAACTCTGCGTCCAAAATAAATTTGCATAACCCCTGAACTCGAATACGTTACCATAAACCTCCATTTGACTTACTTACCCAAAAATACATTATCCCTCAGAATCTTTGCATCCCATATATGATAGTGAATTTACCTGACTGCACGTGATGCCTGCAGAGCAGTATACAGATTTTTGATACATTGGCTAATGGAATACGCCGCTTTGAACAGACTTTGTTCTCTATCATCGTTCTTCTAGAGATTAATACTCTTTAAATCTTGTTAGAAGGCATATCTAGCCAGTATGGCTGACGAAAAACCAGTTCACAGTCAACAAAGCAACATATACACAGCCCCTGTTCAGGGGTGACATTGCTCAGGAAAACATCACACATGGGATCAAGTAATCACACAGAAAAATATTCAAAGCTGCTGAACTAATGACTTCATCTTGTGGTCCACCAGTGCTCTGTGCAAATTCCAAAGTCATTCTCGTATCATCAGTGCCAGTCTGTTCATTTAGGTGTGCGCGCTACGCAGTTACAGGATCCAACCGTTGCCAAAGAGGATAAAACAACGTTATCTGACTTCCCTCAGCATAACCATTATCAGCTACAACAGTACTATCCGAAAACACTTAATGGATTCTGATCGCCAGATCAACCGATGTAAATTTCTATGTAGTCACTATTTATCTGATTCCGGTTAATCAGTCGAAAAAACTTGAACAATTGGTAGTGAACGGAACCAAATCGATCGCCAGCAGAGTCTAACTGTCTGAACAACCAAACAGATCGATAGAACTGGCTCTCTATTTATCAGCCACGGATAAATGCTACTCCTATCGCATGAACACGACTCACCATTGTAACGCATTCATTTCCGATCGCACTTCTGCATTCATTTTCTTGTTGTCTGCTCATTCGTTTTAACCGTTAAATCCAGTTGAGATCAAGATCATTTAGGTTTGCTGAACTCTGTTTCTCAATGAAAATGGGAAGATTTGACACTTAATAACACATTCAATGATCACGAGAGCAACGGTGACAGGGAGATCGGACACCTAAATACCCTGTTTAGTTCCGCCCCAAAATCTAATTGACTGCGCCCAATTGTATTCACAAGAAATTACGCTTTCAGGTTGTCTTTTATAAGCTATTATTATCCGAAACTTGCATACAGATCGAATTAGGACTAGTGAACAATGTACCAATGGTGCCCAATGCCCGTCGGCTCGATACAACAGCGACTGGAACACTTTCACAGAGGATCGAGCTAAACAGTTTTAGGTTTCTAAAGTGCTCTAACACAACCGAGAAAGTCATCAATACAGAGAAATTTCAAACAAGTGCTTTCGTATGTACGTGCTGAGCGTATACTACACAATACAGTAGTCACTCACTAAATTGTGGCTGAAATTTTGCGCCTCCGGCTACTCTCCAAAATCGTGTTTTTTTGCGGATTTCGAGGAAGTTCGACAGAGAGCATTGTGTCAGGTTTCCTTCAATAAATATTTTCACGCTGAGATTAAAGTATATACAGATTAGTCCTCGTTATAACTCAGCAGCTTGTATTACAGGATTCGCTTCACTGTCGAACATGATACGCCTTGCAGAACGAGTCATTTTCTTGGTTGTAATGTTTCTTGGAACCGTGATCACTGAAACCATATTTCATCACAAACAAACGCAATAAGCGAATCAGGTATGTGGAGACACTAATTTATATAAAAGCGAGATTATCCCAGTTAAAAGACTGAGAGTTTTTGGGTGCTCCACACACGTCCCCAAGCATACGCCTCAGTCATTCAAACCAGCGATAGCAGCCACATCGAGGGGTATTACAAGTGTCACAGGACGAATCCCGCACCGACAGCACAAAGTTGAAACCAAGTGACACAGGATGAATCCCGCACCGACAGCACAAAGTTGAAAGCATCCGTTATGCACTATCCTGTTTCGGCATCTGCATCACTTTTCAACTGAAAAACACAGTACAGAGTCTACTGACCTTCGCGACAGAACCGCTTAATCTTATGACTGTGAAAACTGTGCCGACAAGAGCGACCCCACTGGTTACATGACAAAAAACTAGCAGACGATTGAAGACAATGTCGAGCCACTCCATGAAAAACCGGTGAGTTAAACAGATTATTGGAAGACGATTCAATGTATTTCTTGCATTTGTTGAGGACCGTCGAGCCATGTTTTATAACCTGCATATGCTGCACCAAAGTCTTGGCGTGTGCGCGCACAAATATACTGGATCAGCGGCCATTAACTTGAAACCATGCATCAATAGATCTGACAGCGTCAAGTAATCTGCCATGTGGCCTGACTTATGGCGACCCAAATAAGACAAACCGTACACGGTAGGTCACTCACAAGGCCAAGTTTCAAACGTGTATACGTCATACGGCTCACATCATGACGCACTTAGCTTCACACCAGTCACATCATACAATCCTCTGACTAGCAGCGTTGGTAAGAAGCGAATGATTCGGCTGAATTCACTTGAGTCTCCCGTCAAGGCCAAATAAGTGTGTAAATGAGTGTATTTCGCTAACTGTGTCCGAATTGGGTTCAGTTAGAACGTAACTTCGATGAAAATTTGGGGCTTACGTCTACCTGATGAGTGGGCTATTGTGAGCTCCCTACAAGTCTTCAGCAACCGTATGAGTAGTATGTCACACTTGGTCACCCACTTTTCCATTGATAAATAGCACACTCGGTGGTCAAAACGTCGGACAGTTTCGTTTAATATCCCTCTGTACAGTCACCAGTATTTTCGAAATGAGTCCCTGTGCTTTGTTAGTATATACATATTATGCAGTAACGAAGCCGCGACGTAAATTTTAACGCCAACTGTTGGATTCACGTGCAAAGACTTCGCATTTTACTGAGTTGTGTGCATTCTTGTGTCTACTCTGATTGAACTACGGTTGAGGAATCCAGTCCTTGCTTAGTTAAAGAAGCTGTTGATGGGCATTTTCCACCTCAGCATTGGTATGAAGATAGGGTGTACCACGCACGGTTTTCTGCTCAATTAGATAGGAAGTGAATTCCTGAATAAGATTCACCTAGAAACGTGTTCCGGACGGAACACATTATGCTAGGGTGAGTGTTCCATCTTTTGTTTAAAACTCTTCACTCGTCAAACGTTGATCCTACCTTCCTTCTTCCTTCTAAATAGCCTAAATGATAACAAATTATGACAAACTATGGAGCAAACTAAAGTTCACTAATATAATCGACCGACTTCTCGACTGTTCTGAGTTGTTCTATTATGGTTGGTCCATTTTGAACCGGCGGGTGATCCGACAGTCAAAATGGTCATTCGCCAATGTTGACGAAATACATTAGCAGAACCTAAACTGCGTAAGTTGTGCAGGAATGGACGCAATAACCAAATCGTTTGTTCTCATACAGATGCACACGCATGAAACCTTCTAATGCGCACGGGAGGGCAAGCCGCACGTTTGTGCACTAATCAGGTCATCCAACTCAGAAATACTGAAAATACTGGGTCGAAACCACCAGAAGGTATCCTCACCGAGATCGGCTTTAGAGAGTGCCATACGTTCACTGTATTTGGGCTAGGAGTAGCGTAAGCCCAAAAAAAACCTGTCTGAAATAGCTGGTAAACTAAAGGAGAAACATTAACACAAGTTATTTTTCGGAGCCTCCGGACAGATATTGCAAAGACTTGTATGGTAAAGCAGCTTTCATTCTGAGCGGGTGACAAAAAAACGATCTACTACCAATTTGTCGTGAAACAATTCGAAAGTTCAAGCAGGCCGTGGAAACAGTGGAGTGTTTGATAGCATCCGCAGGTAATGCATAGTTTAGAAAACAGGTAAAATTAAAAGCCAAACTGAAGCTCACTTGCAAAGCATTTAATCTTGTTTACTCATAATTTCACTGCTAACGCCTGTCAGGTATTGTATCGAGTCCCGAGGTGGACTACATCTTCAGTATTATTGGGGAAATATCTATCCGCTTGCGCGGAGTTCAACCTTGGTTGTAAAAACACTCCCCACAAAAATGAACTTAAACTGACGAGCACCGAACTAAATGCAGAACAAGCTTCTTTACCTAAAGGCTTAGGCGGACTCTACAAATTCAGTTCCCGTCGTGACGGTACACTTAGTCACTACTTTCGTAAATACATGATTAGTTATCCTGAACAGAGGCCTCCACCTTGTCCTGATGGTCAGAATTCAGTGCTGTAATTATGATCCCCGCCACATAAGATGAAACGCAGTTCCTCAGGATGTTTCCCTCAAGTGACCAGCATCTCCCTATTTGTGAAATCAGCGACCCGAGAAAGAACTACTAAGAAAGTTTCCTTCAAAGCCACACACTCAGTCGTCAAACGGTTGGCCGCCACTGCGTTGTTCATCACGGTAAAATCACTTGTAAAAGTAAGCAGTCTGATGTTGCTCAGATGACACCAGCTGCTCGCGGTGGATCAGATTTCCATCTCTTATCTCCTGTGCCCATGGGCATCACCCCTCCGCTGTATTGTGGATCAGACCTGTAAAAGTAAGTAGTCTGATGTTGCTCAAATGACACCAGCTGTTCGCGCTGGATTAGATTTCCATATCTTATCTCCTATGCCCATGGGTATCACCCCTCCGCTGTATTGTGGATCAGACCTTAAGGCCAAAGGCTGGGTTACCTGCGTCCCCTCAGTGTCACAGTCAGATGAAGACAAGAACGGACTCTGTGATCATTTGTTGTACCTGTTTGAATCTCAACCTTCAATCGACCGTATCTTCCTATTGGACGATTTTGCTGTTCGGGTTGGTGAAAATGCGGAAACCTGAAAGAAGGCACTGGATCCATCCGGAATCGGATCAGTTGAACACAACTGCGGAAAACTGCTGACAATTAGTACAGCTTCGAGCTCTCAAAAACAAACACACGGTGCAGTATGGAGTTCACACTGCTGACCAAATGGTCTCATCCAACAGTTGAGCACCGACAGCTAGTCGACTAATGAGATCTCAATAATATACTCATAAAGAATTCCCCCTTGAAGCTGAATACAATAGCCATTACGCTCTGGTACCTGCCACAGTAGACGTCACATTTGAAAAACTGCCACATTATGACCCGCGTAGAAAGTGGTCCAAGTTGGGTGCAAGAAAACCGAAGAATCTGAAGGCTGCACGGTTTTTCGAAGCGGCAAAAAAGTACCAACAACGCCATAAAACCAGTGGAACCAAATAAGAACACATACTGAGGCTCATGGTGTAGTACAGCTGAACTAAAGCGAGGAAGAAGTCAATACCTCTTGGAGAGGAACAACGCACGGATGTCCACCTGGATCCAAGAGAAGAATTTAGCGTTCGTCAGACCTTACGAATACGACAACCCGATCGCAAATTAGAAGCGCGAGGACTAAGCTTCCAAAACACATGCGGAAAACACAGATATGAATGATGGATCAACTGAAGTAAAGAGCCCCAGTCGTATGCGGATCAACGTTGTCACGAGGAATTCTTCAAAGGACTAAAGCAAATATATGCAATAGCTAATTGAAAATAACGAAACAGATGAAAAAACTACCAAACCCGACGACGTTCCAATAGCCTGAACAACATCATTATCCAACCAATCGGAAGATATCGACTTGAGCTATACAGTCCATCAAAACAATATGCAGCCAAACAATCGTGCACACAAGCCGTTGCGTCATGAAATATTCCCTTAAACTGCTTGTAAACCGTATGGGTTACGCGTCGTGAATAGACCTCATAATACGTTGCTGTAGTTTATTATTTCATCCTCAACTGCATCTGCAGTACCAGGAATTTGACATACGGATGTGTGAAAAGCACGTCGAAAATTTAATTCTACAGTAACAGAAGACAACACAATCCTCCTCTTGTGTGTTAGCCGTCAATTTTTGACAATGGGTCTAATTACCATAAAAATGGTGCTGTATTGTACCACAGAGCAGAATTGATTGTCAGTGGTGCTACAGCATACATCTTCAGCCTATCAGCTGTGTGGGCTGTAAATCTTGTTTTGATGGTGAAGGCGGATAACCAAGGCTTGTGATAAGTGGACAACTTAAAATGTCGACCATGAAACTTTCGGATCGAAGCTAGTTCTTTTCCAGTCTGACTGTGATTCGTCTCAGCTGCAGTCAGTGCACACGACATGAAATGATAGTCGCAGTTTTCAGGCTACAACAATGGAGCTGATACAAGACAGGTCCGATTCTCCTCTGAGGGAAGGCACGAAAACCGCAACTTACGGTTGCGGTTTTGCTCAGGTGGAAAGAATGCCCACAGGATGTGTTCGCAACTATCATATCGGCGAGAGAGACCACTGGAAACGGCAGTCCTGATAAATTCTTGATAAACTTTACCGCTGGTTTGGGTACAGCTGGTGCAAACTCTACCTCAACGTTGGGGCTTACTTTTTGGAACTGATACACTGGAGAGCCCCTTAAATGATTCTTGTAAGTGGGCTTCAGAAAGGAACCGGTGGCAGGTACTGATACGTTTCTAATGCTTCGCTGAGTTGAGCTGAAAAATCGGCACTGACGTTGAGTCTCACAGTTGCACCTTAATATACCACAGTGGACATCGCCTAGGATGAGTAAGTCATTGAGGTGATAAAACCCACCCACTCAATTTATGGTGGAGTATGGTGCCGATCACTTGTGACATCAAACCAGACGTATATGACAGCGAGGAAGTAAAACAACCTCTGTTTTGGAATACAAACACAATCTGCAAACCCGCTGTCACACTTCGGTTCAGAATGTGACATTGTTTCTGAAACCTACTGTTTAAAATAAGCAGACTCAATTCACAAGGCGTGAAATTCAGTTATCTGGTGCATATCACAAATACTGTTAAATGGTACATCCTGTATGCATAATTTGTCTATCCGGTCAGTGCCTAACAACCCAGCTGATCACTGGAGGGCAATTGTGTGATTCAGCGTAGTCGCGGAAATCAAAACGGCGTTGTCAATCACACTGGGAAGAACTCGTGTCACCGGATATACCCGCAGCAATTAAAGTTGTTGGGTTTTACGGTTGTTTCCCCACAAGTTGACAAATAGTTGTGACACCCGATAATGTATCAGAAACAGTTTCGATCGTAATCTGATATAATTCCATAATTCTCAGAACGCTCGGAATCTGCAGTAGAAACGACGTTAGACTGAAGACAACCGTGGAGTTAGTAATTATTGCCTGAACTCCGATTTGTGGTGACCCATTTTATAACAACTCTGCTAATGTGCCCGAGGAATGGACACAATACAATACACAGCAAGTGCGAAATAAAAAACAACGACGATAACTTTTGCCAAACTGCCTTGTTCCTCGTTCGACTGCTGCTACCTCAATAAAGGGTGGAATGTTTTGCAGCATCCGAGGGTCATGTTTCAGATCAACAGGTCTAAAACATTCCGTGGTGATAATCTGAAATTCCAGTTCTGTGGTTGCGTCCAACTCCGAGAGCAGACGGGCTCTGACATACGCTTCATCTGAAGATGTAACCAGTACCAACGACTTTAACTGCGTGTCTGTAGCTGATTAAGCTGGAATCTTAAAGGGTGAAATGTTTTGCAGCATCTGAGGGTCATGTTTTAGATCAATAGGTCTAAAATATTCCGAGGTGATAATATGAAATTCCACTTCTGTGGTAGCGTCCAACTTCGAGAGTAGACGGGCTCTGACATCCGCTTCATCTGAAGATGCAACCAGTACCAACGACTTTAATTGCGTGTCTGTAGCTGATTAAGCTGGAATCGCTCGTACCCCCATTCTGTTTTGGTATCTATGAGGAAATCTTGTATTGCTAACCTAGAAAGGCTCGGACAGTCACACAGAATGCTGAACACGTGGTTGCTTTGCAAGATTCTTCAAGCTGAGGTCGTGCAAATTGTGTGGTATATACAGATATCACAAAAATGACAGACATGACCAAAACACAACACAACATGAGTCAAAAGAACATAATGGGTAAGGTCAATCATAAATAAGATCGGCGTGGGAATCACGCCATACAGAGATATTGGCACAGACATTGGTGTGCATGAATTTCTGTCTGCTGAATTTAGTCTCTGTCAACTCCTTTCGCCCAGTTCACCTAATGACCACTCTTCAATAGATCCTCGCCACAGTTATTTTGGACATTTTCGCGGAATCGACCGACCACACACCATAAGTCACACATTATTGCCTTGTCCTCAGTAGCCTTTCTCTCGTTTCAGCTACAATTATCTTTACTTTTCGAACCGTGAATCAATTTGTTCAACAAACTACTGTCGAGCGTACTCTCAGTACTTTATCGATATGCGTACACTGCATTTCTGGACCTTGAACATAAAATTCATGCACAGAAATAGAGCCTACTCTAACTTAGCTGTCGACAGGCTATCGACTAAATTTAAGTGCAGATAAAGCTGTTTGAGACTATATTGATATAGCCCTCGTCTCCCGGGACGAATCCCGCTGTTTGATTCGGTGACTGTAAATATTCACCTCTGTGTTATTCCTCTGTCCACTTCCACATGAACTCGGTCCGGTAGAAATAGTAACTTTTTTGCTATCTATGCACCAAGCCCAACAAGTCTCATTGATTAAGGCGCGAACTTACTAAGCGGAAAGTTCTTGGTTCGAACCCAACCTATGCATCTTAACTTCTATCTAGGGTTAGGCAACCTGGCAGTTTCCCAGCCCTCATGCTTCCCCCGGATGGGGTGACAGCTCGGCACCGACAGGGTGCTACAGTTGAACGACCCACGCATCAATAAAGTGTGACAGTGATTCGAGAAATGTCAAGAAATATTCACCATATTATCAACCAGGAAGGGTTCAGATACAATCTTGATCGCTGGTGGTTGCAGTGCAAGAGTAGGGCGTCTCAGTCTGTCTCAGTATAAGTCGTAGAAATACGCGGTCTACTAGACGTCAGCACAGATAAAGTCCGTGTGAGTGAATGGAACGCGGTGGAAAGAGAAAGCCGATTGAGTGGAGGAGATTAGTGTGGCGGAGAATGCGGGAAAGCTGGTCCTCTGAAGAGGATCCACGACACCGTTCGTTGGTGACCTAATCAAAGACAATATATTGGGCAATATATTCTCAGCAACAAACTGCTCGGCCGTCGGTTTCTACAGCTTTCTTTCATCTGACTGACTCAACTCAAGCCGTATTTGTAAGTTTAGATCCCTCTAATTTTATGACGTACTAATTTGCTTTTCCGCCTTGAGGCGCCAACCGGTTTCCGAAGCAGATGAGTCCCCATCGGTGTTACTCAAAAGCGTTGATGGATCTTTATATTCTGCTTAACCTGATTAATCGACCTCATTTTGCAGCGCGTGCCAAAAAAACTGGTGCAAATTAATAATCATAATTACATTCAAAAAGGTAAACATGGCGACTAGGTAGGGTTATGATGCATACATATTTCACAAAGTGACTACCGGTTTCACCGAAAATGCGAAGCCTGACACCGGCACATGAGATCCGACAGAGTCGACAGCATCAAGCACAATACAGTCGGGATAGGTAGTGTGTGAATGACTTCTTCACATCATGTCCAATGCCTGAGCAGCGCATCACACACTGCCACCAAAAGCTGCGATTTTCCTCAACTTCAAAATGGCCTTTACCTCGGTGGATAGGTAGGATTTTTATGCACTGTTGACGAAAGAGGAATGCTCGTGAAGTTTTGAAATTTTACCCCTTCCGGTCTGTTACCACAACAACAACTGCCCGGAAATTTACCCAGTAGTGTGCGGCAAAGCTGTCTCCTTCATTTCTGTTTGATTTCGTCAGCACAGGATACATATTTCAGGGCACTGAGAATCCTGGTATCGAAAATACGTCCAGATATACTTGGACTATGCGGAAAACATTTTTACGTTAATTGACAATCGCCAGTGTACAGTCTATCCTAAACACAACTTCATATGTGACCTCTTGTTCCGGTAAGTATTTTCGATCTTCAGGATTTCCAGTCCACCTCCGTCCCTCCGAAACTTCAGTGGGGAGGGGACTTGAGTCTGTTGATAGGTTCACTTACCTGGACAGTCGCATAAGAGGCGATTGTTGAAACAAGTTAATGCAGGAGTTATCAAGGCGCGAACAACATTTGAAGACGCTTATCAGGCATGACATCGGAAACAAACTTCACTGATGCTGGGGAGCCAGGTGTACAGAGCAACTGTAAGTCTTAATCTATGGTTGTGAAACATGGCCCCTCCGAACCAAGGACACCAAACAGATCCAAAATTTTGACCATCGGTATATTCACAGTTTACTAGGTGCTAGCTAAATGAAACATGTTCGCCGTGAAACGATGCGTAGGCAGCTAAGCACCAGTATCAACTATTGGTCTATTGCTGCGTCAAATCAATCGATCGGTCAGCTACTCTGGCCCGTCTACTATTTGTATACGAAAAGGCCTTCGTCATCACGGGCACCTACAGCGTTGATATTGATACTCAACCACTGTACACCAATAGGATAGCTCCCCAAGTGGGAAGATAAATGTGTAGAAAGCAAAGACTTGTTGCTAGCCTAAAAGACTGCAGGTGCGAGACATTCTGAAGAAGGTACGGAACATGCGTGGCACATGGCCACTGCAGTTCATGGTACTGGATATTTTCCGCAACTGGATTACACGCTGCGCAAACAATATCCGAATGGACTTGTTGGGAATTTGACAATGCAAGCCCCGAAATACCTGGGAAAGCCTTTAGCGTTAGTGACAACCAAGCGGACCGGGTGCTGAATTTTGTAGATTTACTTCGAGATGTCCAAAACCGTTAAGTAAGACGTGAGCGTAGACCCAGCTGCCAAGTGATGCAAAGTAGGAAGAGTTGTCAATCCCGTGGTTTGATGTGAAATGTAGGCATATGTACAAAGGAAGGTGTCAGCAAAGGCACCGCCTCACTTACCCAGCCTACAGCACAGGAATAAGGTAACTTGACAGACGCTACCACGCGATGGTTGACATAACATCGACGTTCTATTCGTAAAGTTCATGACTTACGCAGGCCGGAATAATGTGACGGTGCCCAAACGAATACGTGAGGATGACTAGGACCCTTAATTCAGCTTTTGATCCAAAGTCCTCGCCCATGTCCTAACTACGACCGTAGTAGACACCCTGAAGGAACCAATCACCAAACATGAACCTGGCGCCAAACTGAAAGACTGCATTTATACGACTCTATCCACTGACCGACTCGAAGGTCACGCATAGTGTAGCTCAATGGACAAAAGAAGTGGAAAAACTTGGCAACGAGACAGTCGTACTCGGTTCCAGTGAGGTGATCCCAATGAAGGATTGTATCGAGATATCATCCCCTAAACGAAGCCCATCTAGTTAGAATGCCGAGAGCTGATGCACAACCGTTTTGGCTTCATTCAGAAACGTGCATCCTACGGACCTTTTTTGGAGATTCAGTTGGTAGGAAAACCTAAACGATTTTACTTATAGACTATAAACTTAATTGAGTGACTTTTTCACGCGTAGTTTATCACAGTGCAAAAATGAGCACTACAATCGTGTATAGTACTCATGACTAATAACCTACTTCGGTTGGAGTCGCTTCTCTAACGTGACTGCATCTTAGGATCCTTTGGGAAACGAACAGGAAGGCATGTTCCTGCGCTGTGCGGGATTTCATACATACTGGAAATCGATGGTGACAATAAGGAAAAACACAGGTATCCCTATCTTATGCGGTTCAAAATGTCTGAAAAACAGAACTCAAAACCAGACATTTGTGGCACGCTGATATCCAACAATCAGTGGGTCTTCGAAAGTAAAAGCATCTCGCATGAGGGCGCGGTCGACCGAAAATCGACGTATGCAGTTTGTATGTTTTCGGTCCGATAATTCTCCGGATACAAGCAACGCAATCGGTTCAGAACCCACCTCAGTCTGTTGCCTCATCTGAATTTGAACTGCGCTCACTTGATGTATACCAAAAGGGGTGAAAAATTAAAATGGACCAATTTGGTTAACCTCAACACATTTCTAACAAGTAGAGATACTATATTTTTAATATCTACCTAACTGAACTATGAGACAGGCTTTGAGATGGATATTCACTTGGATAACATCAAAAACGAACGCTTAATTGCGAACCATTGGAAACTTCCGTAAACAACAAATTAGCACGCAGATGGAGTGAATACTGCATTTTATCCGATGCATTTTGGGCTTTCCAACAGGAAAATACAGCATACCCATCACTTTCTTTGGCTCCATGCAGCAAATCTATCTCCGAAACGACTAACGACAACTTTTCAACCGAAAATCGAAGAACGGTAAAATGTGAACCGCGAAAAATCAAACGGTTCGGCGCGGAAAGTGCGAGGAACATGATATCCGTTTCATATAAGAAAAAGCTGCAAGATCAACAAAGCTCCGAGCTCCTGGATGGAAGCAAAATCTGTCAGCAACGCGCGGACAATGTGTCATACACACAATCAGAAAACGACAACTTAAAAATAGTTGTTTTAAGAATTGCACCTGCGTTTCCACTGTTTCTATACTTCAGATTAACCACTCGGAACATGCCAAAGTCAACCGACTTAAAAACAGGGTTAGGTTTTGGGAAACGTCAGTCTTTACACACCCAGCGAAAACATTATAGATCAGCCACGTTTCCGCTCCCATATCTTATCGAGATTCCGATGGTACTTCACGGTCATTTTCCACAAAAACCTTTATAAACCATTTCAATGCGCTTTTGATGACGATCGCTAGTCGAGTTCTATTTCAAAGCAGCGACTAACTCAGTGGCGTGTTTATAGATGTTTCCGCATTTACGCACTTGCGGCGTTCCATGGGATCTTAGTCGAGTAGAGATGGGCTATATGTTCACCAATCCAACACCTTCTCGGAAGAGAACAGAAGCCAGACGTGGGTGATTTGATGAAATTCTTTGAAATACTGTGCAGTCCTCTTGACATATCCCACCTGACTATTAACCGAGCAATCCCATATATGAGGAGTGGAGTAATGGTGAAAAACGAGTGTTCCGATGACTTTGTTTCCAGGTGCATGTCTCTGATCCATATCAAGTTATGCAACAGCATAGGAATCTCTGGTGCCATGAAAGAAAACTGACAGTAACCTCTGTTGGTAGATTGGAACACCACCCACACAGGTAACCAACAAGTGAGAGTTGAAAAGCACTGGTTCGCTAGAACAACCTCTCAAATTCTAAGTCCGGAGCCAACAACAACAAATGGTTGGTGAACAAGTTGTAGGTGATGAATGGAACGGTAGCAAACGATAAACAGTGCGCGCATATGTGGGCTAGGACAGTGAAAGGCGAGTGCGATCAATCACGTTTGTCATTTCAGCAAAAATACGCCCCCACCTGGTGTGTAACTCTTTGAAGCATAAAGAATCGCCCAACAGTTCGCTTTTCCACCGTTTGTTTTCGTCTACACAAAATCATTTTATCACAGAAAAACACAACTAACCCCAATCGGTTCATGTACATGTTTAGTGGATATAATCAGATAACATACTTCAATATGAGAAGTCGAGGAACCAGTCAACAACAGATCACGTGGCGTGACCTAACTAAGTGCACCTAGGTCACATAGCTGGACAGCCATTGATGGACGAAAAACGAACGACGTACGCCCAAGACATTTATGATATGAGCATTGGTGGCTATGTAGAACAGGTTCATTTTACTTTCAGAATCAGGCTCTGTTTCGCCAATGTTCCTTTTATTTTTTTTTCAAAAAAAGCAACTGTCACCAACACAAGATCATTCAACTGTTGGAAAAGCAAAGAAACAGGTAAGATAGGCAGCATGTGACTGAACAGATGGTGTTCTGAAAGATACGTAGACGGATTTGTTGGTGGACAAAGTGAAACACAAATTAAAGGGAAGCGTGTAGAAATGAATTGACCTCAAGCTGAAAACGACCTGAAACGATCAATACCCTATGAGGAAAGGAAATTACAAACAGGGGAAACGGTAACCATGACAGCTGTACACAGATGGTGACCACAGTAAATGACGTATAACTGGCTGAGTGTCCCGACGAACACAATGATGATAATGAGAGTTCAGCTGCATCACCCTGTCGGTGACTAGCTGCCACGCCACCCGAAGGAGGCACGAGGGGGTGAAAGATGTGGCCAGGTTACCCAAGCCTAGATAGGGGCAGTCGAGATGCCGGGGTTAGATTCAAACCACAGACGTTCCAGCCAGTAGTCTGCACCATAGGTATCTCGAGCTCAACCAACAGAATACAACAAAGTACTGGCTAAATGATAAAAAAAATTTAGGAAAGGCATGGGGTGAGGTAAGAACTTCTGTATAGATATACAGGTTTCGCTTGTGTGTAAGAAGCGACCACTGAATAAAAATAATCCATGATCACCATACAGGGAGTTCCAGAATAAGTCAGTCAGAATTAGCGTTTGTTGGAAGACTACCAACCCAAACAGCAGGAAGATAACAAAGTATGGATAACGTTTATCACAAAAACTTCTCAACAAATATTTACGTCCGGCGCGGTTCTTCGACGCCATCTTTGTGTTTGTCGATAATTTGACCATAGTGGATGAAGATAAAAAGAAATGCGTTTCCAAAATAGATAGGCAAGCAAACAGACGGAGACAGACCTCGTCCGAGTATTGCACAATGGTGGGTGAGGAACGAAAAAAACAATTCCTGTTCAAAACAGCACACCGGGTATGATATGTGCAGTATACAATCTCGCCGTCAACGAGCAATCAATGTTTGGGGACGGTGCAACAACGAAAGAAATGCGTTGTCGTCAAAGCACGCTGAGAACGCAAAGGGTGATGACTGTTCATTAACTTTGTGCTAGGCAAATCCGTTTCATTGTCTATCATTTTTGAAAAAGGTTGGGCAGATGATTCCGCCGGAGGACAAGGCTCGGTGGATTCCGTAGGAGGGTTAGGGTTTTCCGCAGCTATGGTTTCACAATTCACCACTGAATCCAAGGGCGAAGTGCGTGTGGCAGAAAAGAGGTCTTCTGCACCGTTGACCGCGGCTGGTGAAGGACTATTAGACGTGGATAAAGGGAGAGCAGATTGTGGCACTGACAGACCCGTGGAAGAAGTGCTGGGCTTGCATGCGTCGGTGTTATGCCTCCGGAAAAACAGTCTATGAAACATATTACCTCGGGGTAGCGGTGGATCCGGTGGTGGCTTTCTCCGATCCAAGTTCTCCACTAACTCTCCATTCGGTTGGTAGAACTCATTCAGATCATCAAAACACTCTGTTTCAATCATCTACAAAACGTTACATAAGAAGAAAACGGAAATTAATCGTATCCGAAAAACGGCAGATTTTAAATGTGGTGAGTCCGTACAGTTGTCAAATGGTGTTTGTTTAAAAAAGGTGAAACAAAAAGATGTCGTTGCGCAAACTACCAGAAATATTAGCAATTAAACATACCTCATTCTGCCATGGTATGCTCACAGCTCCGGAACAGAATCGCTGGTAAAACTCCATATCTTGTGTCTCGATTGTTACACCCTTGACTGTGGAAAACTGTTCAATATCCAATACATCCTTGGCATACACTGCGTGTGGCTATAAATATAAGAAGCAAAGAGATGGAAAATATGTCGAGTATTGTAGAACGTGTTCCGGCGAACGAATTGCCATATCAACAATATGTTTCCCCATGTTTCCTGTAGAAACGTGCAATCGGAGGCAGATTCACTAATGGAGTTACAACAAAGAGAACGCATCAAAAGGTTTCGTCCTGTGTTACTAAACGACACTGTATCACTCATATGGGGATTAGCCATCTTTCTCCATAAAAAAAGTTTACAATGACTCAGTGATTGAACCGCTTGTGATATGTTTCAATTCAGAATTCACTACATTCCTTGATGCTATACACTTATACAACCCAGGAAATTATCTTCTGAAAGAAAGTTCTGTGTACCTATTACATTGGAAAGCATGGACCGACACGAAGTCAGTCTAGGCAACTTTCGGGTGATCGTTGTCTCGGATACTTGTGAGTGTCTGATCTGTTTTATTGCTGGTGCACCTAGCACCCATGTATAAAAAAACAAAACAAATTGTTTAGCTGTAACACCTTTTCGGTGCCTAGTTGCCATGCCACCCGAAGGAAGTACGAGGGCTGGGATATTGCGAGGTTGTCCCAGCCTAGACAGGGGAAGTCGAGAAGCAGACGGACAGATGGGCCAACTTGACAGAGCATCAGAATTACTCAAGCCAGAGTATAATGTGGATTGGTAAACTATGGAGGCGGCGCACACAAAGTAAGGAACTAGATTCACAAATTCTATAAGGATGATTGCCACAGATGGAGTCCGAAGCTGTGAACAGACTGGAAATACGCCTCTCTCCAAGTGCGAGTCCAGTCACTACAGACCCACCGTTGTTAGAACAGAATTAATGAAGAAAGCATGCAGTGAGCCAACCAAATACAGGAGAATAACATCATAACGCGACACAACATCCAAATGGACCGATCAAATTAAGGGCGAGCCAGACCTTACCCAAGCCCGTTAGGTAAGTTAAGTGTACTTCAGAAACTACGTGGACGCAAGCAGAATTGAATGAAATATGTGCATTGAGGACGACTTTATCTGGTCCCGAAACGGTTGTAGGCTAACTCCACATAGGTGCGAGCAAGGCCTGACACTCAATGCAGGTTAGCGGTCCACTAGAAGCAGATGCACTGCATTCTCTGCATGAGCCTTCGAATGACAGGTCACAACACAGTTAGGTGTGTTGGGTGTTCAGTAGTCTTGGAAAGGCAATCCACGACCATCACCGAAAAGACCAAAGCATACTCAACGGTGGTTAACTGCAGAACATGCAAATGTGCGGTAGGTTCGCATTCCTAGCAACCACTTGGCATCAATGTGTACAACTCTTTTCCAGTTCAGGTGGTCAAATGACACCTTAACGCATGAGACAAACCACAGCCTGTAAAGGTAGTAGAAGTGGTTTCTTGTGCCAATTAGTTTGCCAACAAAACCACTATTAGCCAATACTAGCTAGTCAAATGTGCGTGACTCGGGTACGTCTTGTAAGTGAAGTGGTCCATCAGCTTTCCCTCCCCCACATATTGTGGGATTCAACTGTCCGACAATCTCTGCATAATTCAAAAATCATAGCCAATCAGATAGGCATGTTGCTAGTTTCAGAACTACCCCTTCTGTCCATTCCCCGGGTCTTATTTTTTTCAGGTTTACACCGAAAAAGTGGTGTCAGTCAAACACGATGCTCCATACAAACTATGTGGTATTGGCTATCATTCGCGGGGACCGATGGACGCAGTTAGATGAGACAAGCAGATCCGCAAACCGATGCATGAAAACTATATGGAATCTACTAATGGAAACTGACTGTAGCTCGTTACTGGTCGTTAGACTGAGTATTCCAATTAATTTGCGGGTGGTCCTATGACCGTCAGAGACTTGGTACTTTCATTTTCCCTGCTGTAGAACAGCAACATAACAAACAGAAAACGAATTGGGAAGGCAGTCGAATCGAGCAGTAGTTACAGCAAAAAACTACAGATCAAACTGACATGCTGATAAGTGACGCTGTTTGCAGGCGCCCCATAGAGGATCGCCAAATACAGCGGGGTCGTCGTTATCAGTAACAGTAGTTACTGGTTACGAATCATCGTCATTAACCTCAGAAAATTCGACAGACAGAAGTGAAATTCGGTAGTTAGAGGCAGTGGGTGTGGTACATGCTAATCCGATATGTTTAACATCAAAGCTTACCCAAGCCACACAACAAAATGAGATGCCACCAATCTTTGGTATTGCGGTGTGCTGACCACAAGATGTGTGTTACGACCGAAATAAGAGAACATTCAAAAACGTACATCGGGTGTGAATGGAGGCTCCTCCAGACCGGCTTCAAGGCGAGCCCAGTTAATTTGCGCAAACCACGGTTGGGCTTTGACGGCTTCGGCTCCATGGTCTGGATATCCCAAACGATGTGCGGGGTCTTTCTGAAGTAGCTGTAAAGCCGGGGACGAGGAAGGTGAAATAAATGCATAAAACGTTGGAACTCAGTAGAGCATAGTACGACGAGTAGGGCAACCATCACCGATTTAGCAGTCCCCGATTTAGCGTTCCACCGAGGTTGTTTCTCTTGTCAATCAATTAACCGGTTAATCGGAAGCACGATGTTCATGCTAAGGTGTGCATGAAGGATTGTCAGCCGGTGCCCTCATTGTAGTCATCCCAATACGATAGTATTCAAGTGGCATGTGGAGACCTCCTGAATAGAGGTTACCATGAGGAAGGGAGATATACAGCCTCTCCAGATGCGTTTCTTTTCGGAATATATGCATGACTGCACAGTAGTGGCAAGTTGCAAAATTACCCAGGAACAGTTTGCTTTCTCATTACAACATTTGAACGCGTTTTCGATGTCTGTTGATGTAGATATATTATGTAAATTACGGAACACTGCTGCAGATATGGACTAAAGACTTGAGGCATTAGTTAAAATGCCAACCCTAAAACGAATGTACGACCGACTTAACAAGTCTTTGAGCTGGATCATGGAAGAACCATGGTAAGATACTTCTTAAGATAACTTCCACGCTTTACACTCGGTTGGAGGATTTCATGAAAGACTCATCCGTTTTAGTCTCAAAATTTTGCACCTTTGTACACAGGGTATGCTAGTGAATTCTGAGGGTATTTATTCGAGCTGAGATTCGAACTACCGGATGACCACTCCAGTTACTTAGTGTCATGAAGTGAGAGTTGTGAAGTATCGTTGGAATATTTCATCCCTATTAGGTCTACCGCTTCATTCTAGGCCAGTAATGGGCAGCGGAACTCATTTGCACTCATTTCAAATCAACCTTGTGTAACAGGGCTGAAGCAAATGAAAGCGAAGTCTCCCGTTTACAATCATCCTCAGTCGAAAGTGTTACAGAAAGGCGGTTTTATAATTCAGTTGGCACGATATTCGAGATATGAGAATATTCTCTCGTGACATAGCACTACCTATAATGGGACTCTTCGACAGCCCATTGAGGGTTTCATTTTTCTTGAGGTTCATCAGGTATGCGTAGTCCGTGAGGTTCAATCAACCCTGTGTTCTAGTTGAATGCCGAATTGTACGCACGTGGTGAGATACATTCATCAGCAAACGAAGATGGTATTTGTGCAGCTCATTCAATTGAGGAGTACCATAAACGGGGGTTCAATTGGGGTTAACATCAACTCAATTTTTAAACGATGTATTTTGCATCGTGTATAGTTCGGTATTCAAGTAAGGTTGGCGTAAACACTGGGAGGGGGCGAGAGAGGGGCGAAACCGGTAGAGAGGTATAGAGGAGTTTTCGGAAACCACAAAGGTAGTTTCATTACAAAGATTGATTTTAAAATGACCCAAATGGCAGTGTTTATATAGCCCGCACCATGTCACAGCACATGCCCTCTCCACGGCCTAATTACGAAGAACTGGCTTGTTATATGAGGTCGGTCACCGTTAAGCATGAGAAGATATCAAAGGTGGATCATGTTCTGAGGACTTAAAGAAACGAACCGAGACGAAGAAAAGCTTCACAGATAGAAAGATCACCATGCAAACTTACCAGACGACAAAGCTTCTTAGCATTGTCTGAGAACTGACTATTGTATTCTTCCAGTTCTTCACAAACGCGCCGATCGACCTCTTCGCGCTTCACACGTTCCTTGCGTTTACGAAATGGTGCGTGACCCATGATCATCTCGTAGACAAGGCAACCGTAGCTGAACCAGTCGGGGCTGAATGAATAACGCATGTTCATTACTACTTCCGGGGCTAAAACGGGTTCGGTAAGAGAGAGGAATTAATGCAAATTAGATCTACTTAGTGGATGCCCGACAACCTAATGTTCACGCGAAGACAATCAATGAACTTAGCTCAAACCATGACCAGCTGCGTCAGCCCTTCGATGCCTGGCAGCGAAGCCACACAAATCAAACATGAAGGCTGAGATGCTACCGGGTTGCCAGATCGAAGCAAGAGCAATCAAACTCTGGAGATGATACTTTAACTCCCGTTGTCTCGAACCCAAGTAGGTATATAGGCGTTGCAGTTAGCCCACCTCGGCCATACAAAATACTTGAGTAGGCGCCTTAGCTGGAGTCTTGCAAGCATAGTTCAGGGATAAAACATATAACTCAACAGAAGGAAGCAAAGAGTTTCACGCAAAACACGAACAATGAAAACTATGATGCAGAGTGGTTCTTTTGAGTTCATTAAAAAAAACGTTTCCGGCCTATATTACTGAACGGTAGTGTTGACATTGAACAATGGTCGGTTAATTGGAACACACCAGAACGGATTGGAAACTACCCTCTTCCGCAGATAATCATAATACGCCTACGAAGTCTTGCAATAACATCAGTCTTGCTTTTGTCTTTCGGCATTTTGGCATGTCTGAACGAAGTTCCGGCAAGTACAACTCGTGGGATCGCTGGAACAGTTATGCACGACCATCATATCAAGGCGACAAACATGCATTTAGGAGGAAAGTTACGGCTAAAGGAGGAAAATAGTTGCCGGAAACCTGGTAGTTCATTGGATAAAAGGGTGTGGACTAGAAGTTAACGATAGTTCCCCTCGTGGGGACCATAAATGAGAGAAAAGAGAGTTGATCTGTAGCAGCCCCTTCACCAACATACATGACTGTGCAGCTCACCGCCACTCACTAGATCACGAGATCTGCTCTTTTTCTACACTCACAAATCACGCTACACGATTGTGACTGACTTAACTACACAGCTCACAATCGCTCCCTAGATCACGAGACTCGTTTTAGCCCCACACTTACAAATCGCGACACACATGGATGACTCATCTGACATTGACTATCTGCTGTCCGATCCGTGTGGCAACAAGTGGACACCTACACCCACGCAAACGAACCTAGATATAGGAAAACAGCACAGGACACAGAACAGAACAGAGCTACGCACGTCGCCCAGCTCCGAGTCTAGCCGCTCAGGAATTACAGCACACCACGCACGGACGGACAGAAAATACGTGTAGCTGCGACAACAGCGAAGAAGACACGAAACCTGCATCCGGGCCTGCAACAGGATTTATCAACTTGTATCTACAATACGATAAGTCCCTTGTTCACGTGTATATCTATTGTAATCATTTTCACTTGACAAAACTATCATTGTTAGTGCTCTCAGCATTCTGTCCATATAACTAGGTTTCGGGTCCTAGTAGAGCATTAACACAAGCTGCGACAACAGCGAAGAAGACACGAAACCTGCATCCGAGCCTGCAACAGGATTTATCAACTTGTATCTACAATACGATAAGTCCCTTGTTCACTTATATACCTATTGTAATCATTTTCACTTAACAAAGCTATCATTGTTAGTGCTCTCAGCATTCTGTCCATATAACTAGGTTTCGGGTTCTCGTAGAGCATTAACAGATCGCAGAAGGACAGCCTCAGGTTAGAAGTACTATAAAACGCCGGCTATTGAGTTCACACTACCAGTAACCAAATAAAATTAATGGGAGTGGTGATGAAAAACCGCCGGATCCCGCTGGATTGCTGGGTGGACAAATACGTGCCTCTGGAATGAAAGAACATGCGGGCGGATGTGCACGTATAGTTGTGATAAAAAAAGTACATCCAAGTTCCGTGCCACCCATGTCAGACCACCATGTGGGTTGGATAAACGGTTTCAATTTCAAGAAAGACACTACAAGCATATAGTTCTTTCGGGTCGCCTATTACAGATAGTCAATAGCAAACGAAAACCAAACGCAGTGACGATTCAAAAATCTGACAAATCGTCGCACGCAAGAAGTATTTGGTTGATGTCAGTCTCCAAAACAAACAAACAGTGAATAGAATGCCCACTTTCTGTTTTTATGTGCTAAAATGTGGGTGGGGAATGAGGTAAGAAGCTACTTTTTCTAAATAGCCTTATCAAGGATACAACGGTAAACCAGTGTGTCGCAAGCCTACTCGGTCTGCCCAATGTATGGATTTCAAAACTAATGTACCACCAGTTGCATGAACTGCTCGCAGGTTTTAGATCAAATTTCGAAGAAAAACTACTCAAGGTAATAAGCAAGCAGGGACAAGATATCAAATTCCCCATGTTGGAGGCAGTGGTTTTTATCTGCTGGAAAAACACAGGACTTGGTATCGCGAAAAACCGCAGGCACAACCAAGGGTGTACGCATTCACACGGGCGCCGTGACGGCCACACAGTTCAGTCTTTTTCACTAAACACTGGGTCTGCCCGCTCACATGCGGGAAGGCGATTCCGTAGCCGAACGATAGTGCGTGCGCCGAGGGTCCGAATTGTTATGGAATAAGTGTAAAAAGTCGCGATCTGCTTTAGCGACAGCTCGAGACAACTTCGTGCTAAAGTGCGAAATTACTGACCGGAATGACGGTAGTTGAAACCCGGCATCTTGACTGCTCCAATCTAGGCTTAGGCAACCTGGCAGCATCTCAGCCCTCGTGCTTCCTCCTGGTGGTAACACCCGAAAGGGTGTTATAGATGAACGATTATTTATTATTATGGAGAAGCTGAACACAACACAACTTCGTGAAAACGTTGGGGCCTGAAAGTTCGTTGAAACAGCACTGACAGTCAGGTGCAATCTACCCACAGTATGGTAGAAAAGTAACACACTGAAAACGCCATTTGGTATCACATGAGAAAGACAAGAACTATTGGAACCACAAAAACCTAAAGATTTACTGCTCGAAAGTGGCGATCTTCTTTGCATGCAGTCCGGAACAAAAACACTAGTCTGTGATGTGTAATTGCCATACTTGGTACCTGGGAGGTTAACGGAAAATCTTCAAAGCCGTACAACTCTGCTTCCTGTTAACCAGCGAGTCGGTCACACTTCTGAAATTCTGCAGGTGGCCGAGTGCTACTGTGTACAACTACTTGCTGATGGGTCGCGAATCAATTCAGTTCAATTTCTCACCTATAAACCGTGTACCATAGGCACATTGGTTGCAGCTGCTCAGTTTCAATCACGGGAAAACGGCAAAGTGAGACATAAAAATAAGCCTTGGAGGCGAAGGCAAGTTCAGTTTGTTCGGAAATTGGGTAGCTACGCAGTGAAGACGATAGCTTTAATGCAGTGGCGCAACTGACTGCGCGATTGGGCCATTTTGCCAGTCATTAACCACTAGTTAGTTGAGTCCCGAGGTCCCCATCGAGGGAGCCGGCAGTTGCCCACCCGACTAAGTTTACTGGCCAGTGTTTTCGTACTTCGTTTCCAGGTCATACACTGTCCAAATCTCGATCGTTACCACTCAGTTCAGGGGTGGGAAAACATAGCTCTGTAAGGCAGACGGTCTTCTGACATGCACTACATGTCCCAACCAGCGCAGCCTATGAAGCGTGAGTAATTCGTCTATCGCGGGAGAGTTCCTTCTTCTTAAAACCATCTGGCGTACCTCAGCATTGCTAACCCGATGTTCGCTAGTTGCTGGTATGGCCTTTCTGGTAGCAACAAGATCTGCTGATCTCGAAGATATCCAGTGTTCATTGAGTCGAGTCAGATGGGCTGGACAAGCAGTTCTGAAAGCTGACAGCATTGCTTCTTTAACTCGCCCCCATTCATCCTCCAAGCAATCTTCGTCGTCCACATGACTGTGCGTCTCCAGTGGCCTTCTACCCAAATCAGCTCCATACTCTTCAGCTACTATAACTTGTCGAAGTTGATCAACGGAGCTGCCCTCTTTCGGCAAGCGTTGTGCTGGCGGGAAGCGAAGTGCTAAGAGGGCCCCATGATGGCGTGATCAGAGTCAAGTTGCGTACCCCAGAAGGAACGACGCTTCCTAACTGAGGCTTCCCATAGGTAACTGATAGTCATATGGTCCAACTGAGTCCACGACTGTCTTGTGGTAGGTGGCCTCCAAGTAACTCGGTGTGAGCGTTTGTAATGGAAGTTCCTACTGGCCAGGAACAGACGATGATCTGCACACAACTGAAGAAGCCGCTCCCCGTCATCCGTACCCTCAGCATCGACTCCAAATCAACCATCTAGCTGTGCTTCTTCCGGACTTAGTCATCCCACTTGGGCATTCATATCACCTGCCAGGATTACTTTATCCGTCATTCTTGCCGACCGAAGCAGTCATGACAGATCTTGATAAAGCTCGTCCTTCTCAGTCTCAGAACTACTATCTGTTGGAGCGTATGCTGATACGACAAACAAACACCGTTTACCGCATCGACCTGCGTTAATCTTAATTGAGTCAGACAACCGTACAGTGCAGAAGCGACTGTTTACTGAGATCAAGTCCAGTAAGGCGCTTTCAGCCTTGGGGCTGAGTGCAACTCCCACACCGTAGATACCATGAGCCATTGCGTCAGGATCACCGGATGCCCGAAGAGTGAAATGTGGAACATCTGGGCTCGTCCTAAGCGGCTTGAGGAGTACAACCGAAGTGGGGTCTTGTATGCGTGTTTCGGAGACACAACATACATCGATAGAGAGGGAAAGTAAGGTTTCAGCAATTTGACATTTGACATAGAGTACGGACATTAAAGGCTGCAACGTGGAACAGATCTTTTGAGGTTAGTAAGTGATTATTTTGGTTAATATTTCTGGGCGATGGTTGAGACACGGAACAGTGGCTAATGGATTGGCAGATGGGTAGATTGCACTCCATTGTACGATGGGTTGGGTTGGAATGAGGAAAAGGCCGGTGAGCGAAAAGCTGCAAGGGCAAGGAGTGTGCGGCCGAGTGTGGAGCCGACTTTTTCTAACCCGTCCTTCCTCGGGGAAGGCAGCATCGCTCCTTCCATAAATATGGACATGCTGGTCGCCTGGGGGGAACACCTTACTGCCTTCACACAGTAAGACTTTACCTCCAGACCGCCCCGTAATACGATTACCCGCAGTAAGGGGACTCGCTGTTCTTCGTGAGGGCTGTTCCAACTTGGCCTTCCTGGCATGGTTGAACCTTCAGAAACTGAGTTCCAGCCAGTATAGCTCGCAGGATCATAAATGTGAACCTTAAATGTGAAATCCAGCTTCACCTTCGTACGAAAGGGGCATCGGTGACAGAAAGGTTAACTCCCCAAGTCCGTAGCCAATCAATGTATAACTAATCCAAAGTAAGTCAAAAGCTGTGTGCAGCATTCATATGGTACACAGAGGCAACTGGTGCTAAGCTATTTGTGAACCGCGACTATAGTTTACGAGTTCATATTACTGACCAATACTGGTTCAAGTTGAAGTCGGACCGATTTCATCAGCAAATGGTTAACGTGCGACTTAGGTTTGTTTGTGGGACTCCGCCAAATAGCCAGCATTTGTAACATTATCTGCGAAACTTCATGGTGTGTCTAGTTCGATTTAAAGCCCTAGAGTGAAAAGAAGAGAAAAATAGTGGGTGAAATATAGGACCTAGTGCTGGCCTATGTCAAGCACTCTGAGGTGCCTACACTTCCAAGTGCTCAATGAGACAATCTGGAAACTGACAGCATGAAAGCCATTTCTTGCAACGTCTCCAGCCAAGCACACACGGAGTCACGGGATTAGTTTCTAGAACCTGACGGAGTCGAATTTTGATCACTTTAACGAGACTACTCCTCCCCATGGAGCCATATACCGATTTGATGTAACGCGAACTGCTCCATATAGCTGGAACGGCAATCATCGTTATCGTTATAGCGTGTCGTACTGAGTTTTGGGCTAAGCAGCAAATTCGACCGAGGTCGCAACGCTTTCGGAGACTACGACTTCAATGAGTCAGAGAAAATCGGAGTAGTACATAAAAACGATTTGTGTACACAGTGAGAAAAAAAAAGAGTGAACTATATCAGTTCAGGAGCTTTGTTTGTGAACTACCACAATAAATATTATGACAGCGACAGAACAATCGCATAGGCATCGTGGAGCGACAAATCGGACTGATTCACTTCCGAAAACTGTTTCACCTCAACACGTTGAAGGAGTGTTGGATTTTCGAAGTTGTTTCCATGGGACAGTGCGTTTAGCGGTTACATATGGTCACAAACAATTCTATTCATCATTAGTCCGCATTTACGCTCCCGAAACAAATCTTTTCAGTCTGGTACCATGTTTTCACTTTTCTCTGAGAAACGTACTTCCTGAAAACAACAACCGAGAACTACAGCCAGGAGAGGGGACATTGAACAGTCAAAAAGGGTCACCACTTGCACACTCCTGATTCTTTGAACCATACCCTAAAACTTTGATCCGTTAGTTGGGAGATGTTTTCGGCCCTCAGTAAAATGGGTACCACCACGCTCCAGAAGAACCCGACACTGAAGGAGCTCATTCGGGGACATGTGATATTGCAGAAATGGATTCAGAACAATCCCATCAGAGAGAGGTACTTTGTCTCAGAATAAGCAAGATGGCATATACAAATATTTCATCTAGCAGTACACGTTTCCTCGGAATTAAGGTCAACTGTTTCTGTGGGTGGTTACCTGACATTGATGTCCTGACATCGGACGACAGGTCCTTCGTCACTAATACACATTGATTCCCGGGCCGTTCCTTATGAACTGTGTTCATATTATGACAAGAAGTTCTCAGTACAATAGAGTTTCGCGATAAGGACGTGTTTTATGACTTAAGTATGTAAAACTGCTCCCGTTAGAATGAACAACAACGGATTTTACAGGGCTACTGAACTTTCCTCAAGGTGATGGAATACACTGCGTCCTTTGCTCTTACATTACAGATAAGTCAGTGTATAGACGCAAGCCCGTCATGCACCCGTGCGCTGGCGCCAATAAATGCACCACCTAATTCCATCAGTTTTGCGAGAGGATCAACAAGAGAAAGACTGAATTTCCAGAAAAGTACTGTTAAACTGAATGATTTTGCCCAGAACGGAAGGTGTGCAGTAAGGTGTAATGAACTGTGATCAAAGTAGCGGCCCCACCTCGAAGAGAGGCCATCCTAATAGATGTCCAACAGCCTCTTTCACCACGGAGACTACTGTCCGACGGGTCACTGTACACGCCACACGATAACATCAACATTAGGTGGGTATTCTGAGATCTTCATTTGGACATACGATTCACTAACTGGAAAAAATTGACCACATAAGCAAGTCATGCTATCTAGTCCATTCTTTACTGAGCTGTTAGCTCTTTCCGGCATCTGATATGTTTGAAAACACCGCGCACACTAAACAATGATGCAGTCTGACGCAGCCGCGGTACTTCAGCAAGAAAGCTATTCAAAGGCTAATCTTCTAATATCATTTACGGTGCCCCAGGATAATGAAAACTTGAATACACCATCGAATTCGGTAACCTACTCGCGTGAAGACGTTCCTGGGACTAGAGAAATTAATTACCCTGTCGTTATCTTCATAATACACAATGACTATATTTGTTAGTTATTTCCTTTTCCAACGGTACACCTAACATCGGGATAAATGCTGATGGGCAAATCACCAAGCAACTTGGTAAGTATTCAGGTAAAACACAATAGGTTCGCTAGGACAGATAGCAGACCTGCATTCCCATCCGTAAGGGAGCGGGTGAGAGTAATCTACAGTTGACATGATAAGTTAAAGACATTACGGAAAACAAAGGTTGTGAAAGCGAAAAACAAAACAAAAACAAACACAACAGACGAGCAAACTCACCCATGTAACCCGCTGTACCTACACGACCCTTCACAGTACCACCAAGGGGAACCTCCACAGCCAAGCCAAGGTCTGATATCCGTACGTGGCCTATGGACGGAGAGGAGTAAAGGCAGATGAAGCGAGACAAGAAACAACAGAAAGTGTTGCCCAACCTAAACGGATGAAATCGATAGATGAACAAAATTTTTAACTATTTAGGAACTCGGTTCTCAATAAGAGCCACTTCTTAAGGGAGAATTTGCGCGAGGACGAATTTTTTCAGGAGAGGAACTATGAACAGACGTATCAGTGTACTGATACGATAAAACCTCTAACACCGATAACTCTGTGTAAAAACCGGCTTTCCTAGATTCTGTCAAATTTCTTTTCCAACCCTTATGGAATGTGGCGTTTGGCTTCTAAATAACCACACCAGATACACCTACCAGGATCGTCCAGGAGAGTACAAGCAAAATATGGCAATCTTTCAGCACCTCATGCACCTCAGGATCATGCCACCAATGGTTAGTGAGACTGATATCCGCTATCGTCTTCACGATTCCTCCTCTGTAAGTAAAGTAAAAGGACTTGACATTATTGAACTCTGGAACATCGCCTGAATCGATAACTACAGATTATCATTTAGAAAAGCCTAACCATTCACACATTGTCTCCTTATTTTCTCAGGTTTCAACTTCTGTTCAGGGCCACACTCTGATGACCGGAACCATCGTACTGGTGCACACACTTCAGGGTTAAAAAAAATACAACAGCACAAAATAACCGTTTGTGAGCGGGGTGGCTTTATAAGGAACTCACATATTAGCTTTAACTTAAACATCATACTTTCGCGGTTCATTCGGTAGACCGGTGTGGTTGGCCCCACCATAAAAATTGTATGTAAACAGCAAGGGCTGAGTAGGAGGACAAATCATAGAGAAGGCAATATGACCGGGATAATCATCAAGGAATTGAATTATGGGACATTATTAGAAATAAACTACAATGAAGAAATACCAACCTACCCTGATCATCGATGAGAATATTCTCCGGCTTCAAGTCCCGGTAAACTATGTGTTTCGAATGCATATGTTCGAGACCCAGAGCAATCTCGGCCGCATAAAACCGACTTCGATTCTCTCCCAACCCTGTGGCGTTGGTCATGTTGTGAATGTGGAATTTCAGATCCCCGCCGTTCATGATAGTGAGCACCAAACAGAGTGCATCTTTGGTTTCAAAAGTGTAGGCAAGGTTGACCTGCAGTAGAACGAACGCAAAGTACACTGAGAGATTTATGAGCTGAATGTGAAAATAGATACTCTCAACAGAAACTGCACTGTATAAGTGAGTCGTCCCACATAATAAGATAAGAACGATAAATCAGATTGGAACCCATAGGGGCAGGAAGGTCCTGTTGAAAAATTTGATCGGAATATGCATCCAAACAGTAAAACAAAACACCATAATGAGGGCACCTGGTTAGGCGAAGAGCACAAAAACATCTAGAATGCATCGGATTTAGAAGGCGTCGGAATTTCCAGAATGTTGTCTCCGCATTCACTTTATATACGACGCGCTGCACACGTTTTTTATCTGGTTTTGGGCGTTAATACACTTTGTGCACCTTTGGTGGTTGTTTTGATGGGAACCCTAGGTTGGAAGGTTCAACCTGAGAACTAAACTGAGCAAATGCCGTTAGTTCAATTAGCCAACGGAAACTCACGATGTCTATCGGATATGATCAACTTCTGGAATTATGGCAACAGCAACAAAAACAATTGAAGGAGCGAAACTGAAGCTTGTGGAATCATTGACTCAGAGACTGCATGTCCAGACATCAGCAACTGGTACCAGTGAGCCTTATGATTCTTCGGCTGACGCAGTCGCGGTCCCAAGCAGGCAGTTCATATTTGACCCTCTTTCTGGTCGTTTTCGACTTCTGGCTCAACTGGTACATGCTTAAAACTGATTTTTCCAAGTTCGATGACGGACGAAAAGTCAGATTGCTGCTGCGAAAACGCCGGGGCATGAACGGTATAAAAAAAGGTCGTTCTCTCCAAGAAACCCCTCGACACCAGCTTTGATGAAAAGGACATAACACTCGCAGATACTGGGTGATCAAACGCCACTGTTCGGTATTCATTAACAATGCCTTGAGTTTTTTGGTTTTGCGACTCACCTGGAAACCAGCTGAATCTCCCGTTTGTGATGTTCCCAGGCAACTGAATGTGCTGCACCAGGCCGCCTCATGTTCCAGTTGCTACGACATTCAAGATATCGCGATACATGTATATACGTAGTGCACTACTCATAAGGTTGCTGAAAATTCTTCGACAGCCCACGACCGGTTTCGCTCTTCTTGGGGCTCATCAGGTAGGCGCAGTCCCCGAGTTTCCGTCAACCTTATGGTCGTGGGCTGTCGAAGAATTTTTAGCAACCTTATGAGTAGTGCATTACGTAAATGCCTTAAGCTGTTCAAGAAACATGATGACGATTTCATCACGTTTGCCAGTGTCATCAGTCGGGAATGCGAGCGTTTTAAGCTCGGCAAAATAACGGTATCCCCAGAAATCCAGATAGCTGTGGCATCTTATAGTCCAATGTGAACCTACTAGGTCTATGAAAAGGTCGATTCCGCAAATGTCCACGTTCCAATCACCCCGTCGGCAGCCATTCACAAGCACGCACGGAAATCTGTTAGCCTCAGTTTTCGCTCTCATGTGTTGAATGTTTCCTGTTTGTCTTAGTGCGTCTTCTCACTTCCATACCAGGTGAAATGCTACACAGTTTTTGACCGCCAGCAACAAAATGATACTCCATGTTACTGTCACAAAGGGACTGAGCGTCACACAGAGACTGGACTTTACCACGGTGTGGCGGTTTCTGTCCCTCCGTGACCCAGTGAGCTATACTGGGTAGTGTCCGTGCGACATTCACAGTCTCTCAAACCAGGTCGGTCAATGGTTATAGGTCTGACAAACGCAGTTTCCTAGGGGAGTTAGAACATGTGTGGTGATTTGTTCTGTAAAAATTGGAATGCACTTGTATCCCTCACCAAACACTGTTGCCTTGCGATCAGGCTTTTGAGTCAAGGGCTTTGGTTGAGGATCCTAATCGTCCTCTTGTATACGTGTGGGCGTCCTCGCAGTATTCCAGCCACACCTAGAAACAAACTCATGCCACCGACCATCGCGTGGTGCCATCAGCCGGGTCGCCTTACTTGCTGCATACAGCAGAGCGGGGTAAACGAGAACATGCTAGTACTGACGTATACCTTCTTACACTTACACGTTTCCCCTCCTCTACCCTACCCCTCCCAAATTCGAATACTCTCTCCGCAGGTCCCAAAACTAGGACTGACTCCGTGCACTACACTCAGCTGCAGCTTCTGCATGTCAGAGTTCAGTAACAACTATAAACAATTCGAAGTCTTTTTTTCAAACCCCGAAAGCCTGTCTACTTAGCCGCCTTTAATGTTCGCACACTGAAGCAAGCAGGACAACAGATGGCTCTTGTTCGTACGCTGGATCCCCTCTGCATTGATGTATATTGTCTGTCAGAAACAAGGATACGGAACACTAGTACTGTAATTGAACTGACTGCCCCTTGTTCTCGGCCAGGTTCCGACTGCGCACCTCTGGCAATGCAGAGGCCGCTGCAGCTGGATATCATGGGGTGGGTAGTGTATTGAGCGAACTAAACCCAAACTCAAACTAAGCTCAAAATACCGTTACTAGAGAAACAAGGAAAGAAGGAAACAGATAGTGGAATGGCCAATCAAAGTAGAGGAAGGCAGACCACAGCGCAATACAAACCACAAGCGGGCCAACAAACTCACCGGAAGGCTATCTCTCAATTAACCTAATCACGTCGACGGGCGAGTCGAGTTCGACCTTACGCCAGACTAGCCCATTCATTCCCCATCACCAAGGGCTTCAGAGATTCCCAATCTCTTAGGTTCTGTCTAACTGGTGACATCGTCACTAGTTTAGTAATACGGGAGGTGGCGTGCAACTTCTTCCAGGTGGGAACCAGCTTAGGTCGATGACATTAATCCGACCCGATATGATATTTAATGCTTACGAAATAGTTGGCTGTCACATCGGAAGCAAGACGTTATGGTATGGTCTTCGAACCGACAGAGCGTAAAATCACCGCTCAGTACTAGTCTGGACCCTCAATCACGCATTCAGCTACGGCACTTACCTACGGCCTCGGAGGTTTACGACTGCATATGTTCTCTCAAGCGCCACCGAGCCTCTGGTACGGATGACCTCCCACCCGCATTGTTCAAAGATGGGGGTGAAATCCTCAGTCAACGCCTGTCTGATCTGTTTGCCTGCATCTGGGGAAAGGAGTCTGTCCCAGACAACTAAGGAGAGTCGGTGATAGTGCCCATTTTCAAAAAAGGGGCTCGTAGTGAGTGTGGCAACCACAGGGGGATCAGCTTGACCCCGGTCGTAACGACACTGTTGGCGTCACTTGTGCTTCTTCGCCTTACGGTGGCTCGTGAGACACTGTCTCGAGAGCAGCAAGCATTCCGGCCTGGTAGGAGTTGCGTTGACCAAATTTTCACACTCCGTCAGGTGCTAGAACAAAGCCATACGTATAAGCGACCCACAATTCTAGTATTCCTGGATTTCCAAGGCGCATTTGACTCGGTTGACCGGTCTGTTCTGCTTGACACGCTTGCCCACCAAGGAATGCCCCGGAAGTTCGTGAACATAATAAGCACTTTGTATTCCAAGAATTCCCGACGTGTGAGAGTACGGCGAGCTCTCCAAAAGCTTCCGTACGCAAAGTGGCGTCCGTCAGGGATGCCCACTCCCCATTCCTGTTTAACTTCGTGATCGATGAAATAATCAGACGAACGCTGGAAGGTCTCCAAAACCCTGGTGTTCAAATAGCCTCTGACGAAAACCTTGTCGATCTGGAATATGCAGATGACATCGTTCTCATTTTTGAAGAGGAGAAGGCGCAGGTGTTTTTAGATGAACTGACCAAAGTCATCCCGTCCTTTGGTATGCACTTTGCACCCAAAAGTGTAAGGTCATGCTCCTGGACATGCAGTCACTGAACACGCCACTTACAATCCAGGGAGAGGCTTTGGAAGTTGTGGAGCGTTTTACATATCTTGTAAGTTGTATTAGTTCTGATTGTAGTGGCAGATGAGGTAAATGCACGAATCTGCAAGGCTCGGGTCGCGTTTGCTAATTTGAGACACCTATGACGCCAAAGTGGTGTGTCCCTGAATCTCAAGGGACGTGTGTATCAAGCTACAGTGCGGGCTGTTTTGTTGTATGGCTGTGAGACTTGGCCTGTTCGAGCAGCGGAACTGAGACGTCTTCAGGTGTTCGACAAGCGTTGTCTCAGAACCATAGCTCGTGTGGGTTGATGTCGGCGAATCCGTAACGAGGCAGTTAGAAAGCGAGTTTTGGGTTATGCAACGGGTACTTCCATTGAAGAATGTGTCCAGCACCAGAAGCTGAGTTGGTTGGGACATGTGTTGCGCATGCCTAACCATCGTTTGCCGAAGAGAGTGCTGCCCAATTCAGAGTGGCGTAAGCAGAGAGGTGGCCAACCTTTGACCTGAAAGAAAGGTATGAAAGCAATCACGAAACGTTTGGGTGCTGTCGGTGTTACTCGCCTTCCAGGATGGGGACCGCGTGATCCCCACTGCGCCTGGTTGGAGACGCTGCAAGATATGGCTGCCAACCGATGTCAGTGGCGATCTTGTTGTTAGTTTCTATCCAGATTGCCTGAATGAGTGTTTGGAGGTGTAGGCACCTCGGAATGATTGTAGTAAGGCAGCAGTAGGTCCCCTCCCCGTCCATCTTTATTCTTTTCTTCACAATATGGCTTTTAAATAAACCATGGTTGTACGGCAGCGAAGCATCGGTGTTGAACACTGATGTCATGCTGTCGGATGATGATGATGATCCGTAAAACACTCCCTGTTTCACGTATCCGGGGTACTCAATATCTACAGCCAGAGATCTAATTGATAAACACAAAGGCTGAATAGTCTTCAGGAAGTCCTAGCACCTCTGTTGTCAGTGCGAAATGAGCGCCTCATTGAAGGGTCCAGATTAAAGATCATCGGTTGGTTCAACACTTCCATACGGAAGCGAAACCTGGTCTCTCCGGAGTGAAGATATCAGAGGATCTGTCATTGCCTATGAAGCACCTCGACCGTCTGTGGCACCAGTGGATAAGCCATGCCGAGGTGCGATGACATAATGACAGCAACTTAGCGGATAGCAAAGACCATCACCAGATCTCATGATTCCGGTATGTAATACGGACGTTACGTCGATAACATTCACCACGTGGCCTTTGCGGAACCGAGGGAAAGATGGTGATGTCAAGGTGGTTGAAAAAAATACTTGGCGCCGAAACATTATGGCCCTCACAGCTCGATTATCCTGCTCAACTTCCGATCAGGCAGACTCACTGGCTGCTGACCCGAAAAAATGTCTGCTTGGAGAAAACGATACAACATCGCACTCGGTGCCGAATAAGTACTACCTCTTTTTCAATCGTGAACCCCTCCAAGACTCTTCACATATTCAACTTTGCCCCCTACTTTTGTTTTCGTTGATACGTACGTTACCAGGCACGCCGGATCTTCGGTGTTTTCGTCTCTCTCTCTCACACACACACACACATACACAATATATATATATATCGTCAAACACCTAGAAATCTGCACATAGTATCAAGTTGCAACTTCCAATGAGCCAAATACGGTGCTGCGCCCAAACCCTTGACTCCCATGTAAACGCGGGGGAGTAAACTCGGCGGGCAGAGGCCTGGAGCAAGCCATCACCCGGTCTAAACGTGATGGCATTAAAATGGGCACCGGCACCACTTACCTACCCATTATCGAAGTAGCGACTTCGTTCATCAACTTCTTTTACATAACACCGTGCTAGATAGGATGAAGTGTACAACTCAGAGTAAGCAGTTACATGATTTTTTAGAGTAAGCGATGGATGCGCAAGGGCGGAGAAAATGTCCAGTTTTCTAAACCTTGTATGACTTATTGCAGGTGAAAGATCACTAAATGAGTTTCGTGTGCATCAAGTCTTCTCAACAATTACATCAACTAAGGTGTTAGACTGCAGTGCACAATGACGATGAGCAGATGAGAATGTATTGTGACCCGAGTGATCGTCTTCTACGGTCGCTGTACACGGTTAGATATTACTAATATAAGCGACCAAATACGGCGTAATTCAGTAATACTTACGTCATTCTGAAGGATGAAAATGCTCATATTTGATTAAGATTGTCATTAAGACAAAGCAATGGCATTACTGAACCGACATTGCTGTTGTGCTCCACTGGAATGATGCATCACACCCTCAGTTAGTAAGTGGTGTACGAGTGTCAGCTTCGCACAGCCAACCTGGTACAATTCATTGCTTAGCGAGCGTTCGGATTGGAGGTGGTTAACGGAGCAATCAACACTTTTATCGAGCAAAGTCCACAGTCAGAGATCTTAATACAAAGTTGGACATCATAACAAACGGCTGTTCGCCCCTGGTATTCAGTGAGTAATACTTGAAAGTCGTAGTTGACTGTCGATAGTCCAACTGAGGGGATTGATGAACCATATCTGGCTTTCCACATATCGGGCCTGAATGTTCAGTAGAAAAATACATTCTCGACATGTGTCTGATGGAAAATCGCTCCTTTGGTAAGGGAAAATATTGATGCTTCGTTTTATTATGAAAGTAGGGCCGACGGTTAAGTAGACGTTCACATATTAGCCGGGTTTATTGAAAAACGGGTCATTATAGAATCAGATGGAAGTTTCTCGTAGAGCGAGCGATTCTGTGTAACAGAGGCAGTAGACTAACTATTAAGCGGTAATGCCGTTAAGCCAACCAGGAAAAGTAACTTCTGCAGCTACGTTGTCCATTGCTAGGGATAGAGATGACCGATTGAGCGGGAAAAGTCATCAATGATAATAGGAGGAAACCTCGCCAAAAAACAGCCAAGACAGCGTTCTCCACAACTTTACTTCCTTTTTGAAACAGCTTGTCCAACAATACAATTTGTTGTGTTAGCAGTCAGAATTAAACGAAATCGGTCCACCGATATGGAGGACACAAGAGCTTAAGAACAGTCCCAATATCAAACTAAGGCAAAAACATGGTCGTTTCCCGCTCGTACCCCTACAGCAGACACACACAGAGCTTACCCAGTCTGTATACATATGCGCTGGATCCAGCATCAAGCCCTTCTAGGATTGAAAAAAAAATCGTTCAGCTGCAACACCCTTCCGGTGCCTAGCTGCCATGCCACCCGAAGGAAGCACGAGGGCTGGGATACTGCCAGGTTGCCCAAGCCTAGACAGGGGAAGTCGAGAGGCAGAGGTGGGGTTCGAACCACGGACCTTCCGGTCAGTAAATTGGCGCTCTAACCACTTGAGCCATCTCGCCCCCTTCTAGGATTGGCGTGTTAATAGATGCGCGGCACTTCATCGAACAAAGGAATCAGCAACAGCAGTCTCGTCTTACACTTCTGGTTGGAGGAATGACCTATCGAAAGAATCCCACCATGCCAAACAACCCTACAGTTCCGAGACACGTAAGCTGGCGTCCATTGTGGTGTGGCCACACAATTGCCCGCCATAACCGACCATGGGGAAATTATTTTCACAACGCACGACAGAGCGTTAGACTTGTCACACCACACTTAGCCACAAAGGAACGGTGACGAATTCCACATATTGGAGTAGGGAGGATAGTAATAACGTAAGGAGGCTGTTGCAGTGCAAAGTGTACAGGCCAACAGGGCGGCCTTACAGAAGAATTCAGAAGTCAATCCTTGCATGTGAGCGGAAAGAAAGAAACGGAATTTATCTTGTTTTTAAACATGAAGAAAATCAAAATAAAGGACGCACCACAAAAGGAGAGTTGACCTTCTGTAATATCTCCTTTTCTGTGAGGGCCATATTCTCCCCATGTCGTTTCTTCATCCTCTTCTTTTCTAGTTTCTTGCATGCATAAAGCTTCCCCGTGGCACGAACCTGACATGCGCAAACTTCGCCGAATCCTCCCTTCCCCAGAACTCTGTACATTCGGAAGGTATGCTTGGTCACTGGGGTCCTAAACGTAAAAAAGGTGTAATCAGACAGTGGAGTAGCAATGAATAGAAGTTGAGTGACCGGGTTTCAAAAGAACACTTGTGAAAACATTCCAAGCAGTGGTTGTGAACAACCAGCGACCCATCTCTAGGTTCCCTAACAACGCACTGAAGATATCAGGTCGATTGGTGAAGAAACATTTGCAATCAAATTGCCCAACTCCGCGAACAAACCAACGAGCATCAACACTACCAGAGCTACCAACATTCTCCTCTATAGCAAAGTTGTTTGTTCATGAAAATGTAAGGTGATAACGATATGAGAAAAGGAAGTAGCACGGACTACGATAACCTGTCTTGTACTAAAAATACTTCATTTTCCGAAAGGTTGGTATGTGGGTCCACGGAAGGGACGAAGCCTACAGGCATGGCTGTATATGGAACTGCACATGAACTAGACCTAAACAGGAGAACGATCAAGGACTTTAACCGAAGTCGTTAGCTCAAAAGCTCAACAGCAAGTCAGCAGCGATTAACAAAGGACCGCCAGAGTAGTACGCTTTGTGGGATCAAGTTGTCAAACATGCTCCCACTCTCAACCAGTCAGGAGATTGTGTTGACTAGGCCTCTAGTGGTGGACGAATCTGTTATGAGTCATTGCAAATGTCAGCCAGACAACTCCCCAGTAAGGCTCGATGGATTGCGGAACATCTGTTGATGTCTCCTTTAGGGACAGGGCACAGAACTCCGACATCTCAGTGGTTAAGGCGAAAACTTATTAGTCAGGAGCCCGTGGTTCGAACCCAACCTCCGCACCATGACTGCTTCTGTCTTTGCTTCGACAACCTAAGTGTCTCAGACCTCGTGTTTTCTTCTGGTGGCATGGCAGCTAGGCACCGAAAGTGTGTTACAGCTGAACAGTTCGGTTAATCCCTGAGCAAGACCATCCTGATCATCCCAGGTCGAACTTTGTCTGAGACCGGCCAACAGACTAATATAGTGGATTTCGATAGTCGCAAGTGGTTTCACGAACGCATTACACCAGAACTTATGTGTGAGGCGCATGTCGAATCGTGGACGGATTAGTGGGGTTACCTGAAATGGGTCTGTTGTATAGGATCTACACGGTTCCATATCGTCAGTTCGATCAATAAATGTTAACGAAAATATCGGAAACACTTCGATATGTTGACGCAATTTTATATTGCACAAGATGAACCTACAGGCAAGCGACTCATATTCAGTCAGCTGTCAATTGCGTTAAACCACGATAAACACGATAACACGAAAAACGAACGAAAAATGAACACAAACAAGTGTAACGTCACGTGGGTTTGAAGAACATTGACCCGGGACGATGAGGAGGGTTCTAATTTACGAAAGCAGAAACTAGAAGACAGTGCTAGAAGAAGCGGAGAGCAAAATAGTTCCGTTCGGTAACGCGATTCCAGCAAGTCCTGTGGACAACATGGTGGAATTGCGCTTGGATCGCCCGGGTTGTACCGATTACATAGGCGCCGTATGGTTGGCTGCTAGTTTCCGTCCTGATTTGCCGTATATCCGTTGTTCCGTGAAAAAAAAGACGCAACAGACTTCGCAGCTCTTGTTTTTAAGACGTAATCAGTGCGGGTTATGTGCCTGAGCAGATTAGGAAGAGGATAGATAGCCCCAGGAAACAATTGCCATGACAGAAGTGATGAAACAGAGTTTGTTACAACGACGTGAAAGATGTCAAGGAAGTCAATGAGGCAGGGCATTCTTCCCTGAGTACCAACCAAAAATAGAACAAAAGTACGAGGAGTGCTACCCAAGAGATGAAAACCGCATTCCATTGTGAGAGATATCAAGGAGTTGTGAAGTAAAACACTCTTGAGAGCGGACGAACAGTTTCATTGAGATTAAATTGACATAGCAGTACGCGTTAGGGCTGTTGAATCAGAGTCAAAGAGCCTGAAGTTATGCAACTGAGGAAAAGGATTGTTGTTTGCAAATAACGGGAGGCTGGATGTGGAATAGCGAAGAGAAGAACGTGTCGATTGGGAAGAAATGAGTATAGCTAAGTCTAGTCATGGTTAAGTGTAAGGCCATTGCGTTCAGAGTACTGATTCTGTATGGAGTCACCACCAATCGTGGATGAAGATCTTTGAGAAGTCAGAAATCTGGTCGTAAATAGAGGGATAAGCTATGGAGCAAAACAGGAATCTAGGGGACTTCGGTTTGGTTTATTATCTACAAACCATGTACCAAGGGTAGGCTGGTCTCAGCTGTTGTAGTTTCGATCACTGGATAGAAGGAGAGCGTGGGAGATACAGCCAAGCACTGAAAGCAATTGCCATTCAGTCAGTTTGGGAACTGGGACCTGGAAAACGTACTGATCACTCTTCCTGGCAGAAAGACCGGCAAGTCGTACATGAATCGAACGGTCTCTTCGGAGGTATGAAACCGGTGTATAATCCGCACATTGGTGATTCGTCAACGGGGTCGTTGTGAATATTCGACCAAGGGCCTCTTAAACATCGAACCAAGTCAATTCGGATTCTTTAAGAGTACGTAACCGACAACTGGATTGGAGAAGCGTGTAGGCTGCAATCAATTTGATCAATCAAATCAGCTATAAACCGTATATCATAGGCACATTTGTTCCAGCTGCTCAGTTTCGATCACCGGAAAACGGGAGTGTGGGACATACAACCATGAATTGGAGGCGAAGACGTGTTCAGTTTGTTCGGAAACTGGGTAGCTACGCACTGAAGGTGATAGCTTTCATGCACGAGCACCACTGACTGCGCGATTGGGCCATTTTTGTCATTAACCAATGGTTAGTTGAGTCCCGGGGGCCCCATCCAGGGAGGCGGCAGTTGCCGATGCGAATAATTTTACTGGTTAGTGTTTTCGTACTTCGTTACCAGGTCATACATTGCCCACCTCTCGATCACTTCCACTCAGCACAGGGCTGGGCGAAAAGAATTCATATTCATATTCATTGGTTAATCGATAAGAGTTCATATGGAAAGCAACCCACAGCGAACAAGCTTGGTCCGGCGATATTCGTCAGGCTCAATACGGTGACTTTGATGGTGACAAATAATCCAACGTACGGTACTCCGGAGTGACCTATGAACACATTTCAACAGTTTCGTTCTAATGAAACAAAACCTTAGCCTGTTAACACGTTTGAAAGATCTTGTTCAAAAGGCAACCACTGCTCAACAAGGTTTGCTACAGTACTATTAGCACTGACATGGTGTTTTTATGGAGGGTGCTTATAAAGAATGGGTATCCTTGGACTTTTAAACGGGTAATTTAAGCAGCATCAGAGCTATACTTATAGCACCCGTTCCAAGGAAGTCGCTAGCTCAATTGAAGTGCGCATTCGTCTGTAATTCACCATCACATCCGTCCTGTGCTGCCGGATTCTGTAGTTGTTTGTTTTTCTAGAACAAGTTATGTCGACCACGAGGCCCCTCCTAACGCGCCAGCGATCACTATCGTATGTGCTTGAACAGCGGAGTTACCAGATCTATGAAGAATCCCGTAGTACCAGAACTCCCTGAGCAGAATCAGTCAAGGTTACTCCCATATTCCGATCTATCTATCCACCGGATGAATAAAAGACACTCAAAGGTAGTGAGAGTCCATTTCGGCCACAGCTGAAGCCAAAGCCAGTTGGCTGTTCAATCCACTTATGTGTTCAGCAGCGCCACGCCCAGGCACAACAATTCGGTTGGCCTACTTCCTATCCTGTAAGTAACCCTCAATTCCTACCACACTAACATGCGAGTTCCTTCTCGCTAGTTGAACTCGATCTCAATTGTTACTTTGGCAGCCTGAATTGTTAGTGACCATGCCTTGGCAATAAACCTACCGTCCGTGTGTGCAAGTTTCCTTGTTCTACGGCTTAATCATACGAAAACAGGCCAAGGGGTAGCGACGAACGAGCAAAGGGCTTCTATACTGAAAGCAACCGTCTAACGGGTTGGTACCCAGTTTGTTGTTGATACTCCGATGCGAAATGGGACAATAGGCTACTATGGTGCACATACTGAACTCGCCTGAAATTGATGCATGTTCCGTACCGGAAACAATCATTCAAGATCCAAGCGAAAATAGTTAAGCTGACTGCGCAGCTGAGACTTATTTGGGTGGTCGAACTGAATTGGACTCGAAATACGTAAAAGCAACGGCAAACGACTGCCTGATCTAGATGCTAACCGCCAACCGATTTTCTACAGCACCAACTTCTGTAAGAATCGAAACTGTCTGATTACGTGGTACCCTCTGACAGTGTGCCAGCCACGGATCCAACTGAGAGAACGGAAGATACCGAAGTTAAACGACCTTACTAGAACCCTTTTCTAGGCTCTCCCTTCGACGTTGGTTGTCAATCCCTACTGGGAAGAGATTGTTACATCTTTGGTCGATGCGGGAAATTTCGCCTGCGGCACAGCATTGTCAGTTCCACGCAAACACCGACAGCAGACAGAACAGGTGCACTACCTGTATCTCGAAGGAATGTTCCCACAGAGCCCTACCATAATCCGACCCGACGAATTATTAGACGCTACGCGAAAATCAACGTGCGCGACGACCGTGAAGACCGGCGGACACGAAAGACCAAGGAAATGAAAGAGGCGAACTATGCTGGAAATGCTGAAGATTATTTCAATTGATTCGTGCGACCGGTCAACGAAAACGGCTTTAAGCGAGACAACCAAACAACCTGGTCATTAGCAAAGAAGGACGCTCGGAGTGCTGGACCGAGCAGTTTGAACAAAAATCCACATGGTCACATGTTGCCGTCCAGTCGGAGCCTTAAGTTACACTAGAAACCCGGACACTGAACCTGGAACGCTCTGTGTCCTCGGACGTTCATGACTGCATATTTTCTCTACAGCTACGAGTCCAAATGACCGTAACTCAGATTGCTAGGTCGGCGACCTAACTGTCCCTAATAGGAAAAGGGACACAGAAATCTGAAAAAATAGCGCGTTTTCAAAGAAGAAGCTAGTAGTGAGTGCGGTGACCACCGGGAGATCAGCTTGACCCCGTTTGTAACGAGACTGTTGGCGTCACTTGTACTTTGTCGCCTTATGGTGGCTCGTGAGACACTGACTCGAGAGCAGCAAGCGGGATTCCGGCCTGATAGGGCTTGCGTTGACAAAATCTTCGCACTCTGCCAGATGCTAGAATAACGCCATACGTACAAATGACCCTGGATTTCCAATGCGCACTCGATTCAGTTGACTTGATCTGTTTTACTTGAAATGCTTGCCCAGCAAAGACTGTCCCGAAAATTTATGGAAATAATAAGTTCTTTGTATTCTCAGACTTTCGAGCGTGAGATTATACGGAGCTCTTCAAAAGCTTCCGTACACAAAGCGGCGTCCGTCAGGGGTGCCCAATCTCTTCTTGCTCACTTTTCTTGCTCAACTTCGTGATCGGTGAGATAATGAGACGAACACCGGAATGTCCACAAAATCCTGGTGTTCAAATGGCCGCTGACGAAAACTCTTTCTCTGAAATATGCAGACGAAATCGTTCTCGTTTTCGAAGAGAAGGCGCTGGAGTTTCGGCATGCAATTTGCACCCACGAAGTGCAGGCCATGCGTCTGGACATGCAGTCAATGAACAGGCCACTCCTAATCCAAGGATAGGCGCTCGAAGCTGTGGAGTGCTTTACTCATCTTGGAAGTTGTATTAGTTCTGATTGTAATGTGACAGATAAGTTTGAGGTACGCATCTCCAAGGGTAGTCTCGCGTTTGCTAACCTGAGAAACCTATGGCGTCAAAGTGGTATATCCCTCAATCTGGAGGAACGTGTGTGCCAGGCTCCAGTGCGGGATGTTTTGTTGTACGGCTGAAACTTGGCGTGTTCGAGCAAGGGAACTGAGGCGTCTTTAGTTGTTCGATAACCGCTGTCTCGGGACCATAGCTCACGTGAGTGGGTGTTGGCGAATCCGTAAAGGGGCAGTTAGAAAGCGAATATTCGGTTGTGCAAGGGAGACTTCCATCGAAGAATGTGCTCAACACCAGAAGCTGTGCTGATGAGGTCATGTATTGTGCATGTCGAACCATCGTTTCCCGAAAACAGTGCCATTCTCCGTGTCAAATTCAGAATGGCAGAAGCAGAGCGGTGGCCAACGTTTGACCTGGCAGAGGTATGAAAGATTATATCAGGCTGCTCCCCGTTTGTCTCCCTTGTAGAACGGAGTTACAGCCAATGCAACCAAAGGGACCATTTTAGCACTCAAGACCGACGACCATGGCAAGTTGGTGGCTTTTTCTCGGGAAAAAGAATTGTGTCACTGTTTTTCTTCGACCTGAAATTGATCCCGGACACCATGAGAAGCGTGTTCGCGGCGTCGAAGTTAATGTGGGCGATAATATCCTTGTTTTGAATGACTCATTCGTTCTAGCGACCATTTTCTGTTAATGTCGGACAAATTTTTGAGTGCGACTTGTCTGCCTCTTATCCGTTAGCCAAGCACGAGGACAAACTCAGAGAAAGGGTAAGCGCAGAAGTTTCAAGATTGAACTTCATCCCCGAAGTTTATCCTAAACAGGCTCTCTGAAACGCATCAATATGCTCAGCTTGGAGTTAAGGCCAGGGATCTAACCTATACTCATAACACTTGCAGGAAGAACTGCGGCGCTTCTTCAGGCTGAATAGTAAATCGGCAACCCGTGGACACGGCTTGAAGCCGTTCACGCCGAGATGCGACTTTCTGTATCATTATGCACCCAGAGAGTAAATGGTCAGAACCGCTTACTGAAAGCCAGAGTCGAAACACCCCATGGGATTTTCAAGAGCGGCACTGACATACATTTTCTGGGATGCATGGTGTCTTGCCAAGACTCCCCAGAGCCGAACTTCCTGGATCGTCCTGCGCCGCTTCGTATTATTCCAAAATTGATACAGGTGACGTTGAAGGAGTTCCAATTTCATTCCTACTTCTCACTGACTGGTAATGGATAAACTTAACAACATACCTAAGGGAATGGAAGGCAATAGCTGAGCTATCCTAGTCTGTGTTGATTATCCTATGAATGCCAACAGAAATAATGACACTATACTGGGCGTAAAAGTAACCCAAATTTATAGAAAGGTAACCCGGAGGAAAAAGAATAGGAAGCAAGCCATCCATGCCAGATCCTACCAAACTTATTTATTACTTGACAAGAACTAGTCACATGAATGTCGAAAGGAAAGCTTGGCTACCAGTTACACTAATAATGAACGTGGTAACCGAAGATTCTATGAGTAGACCGGAGACCTGATAAACTGGACTCACTTTTCTAATGCCTTCCATTGTAGGTAGCGATCGAAGTAAAGTGAATTCAAAAAGCAACTGAACGGCTCACCCTCCAAATAGTCCTCCAACTCTCTAGCAAAATGGATCATAGAACAGTGAATTGTTTACCTTGCCACCAGTTTCAGGAACCCCTCCGGTATGTCTCCATTCTCCATAGCATCTGATAAAAGCCGAATGAATTCACTGACGTTATCAGGTCCGATTATATCGAGCCATTGGGATTCGTTCTGGAAACTTCAAAGTGTGCAACAAAAATACCTCTGGGGCGGACAGATGCTTCAACAGCTCTGATGCAACGCCAGACCTTTCTGTATCGTGACAAACCTGGTATTCACTCTAAACATTTGGTTAGATATGACGAAATTGGTTTACGATGAGATCAAATAATCGCAGAACGGTACTGAAGTGAGAATTATTTTCGCAGAACATCCAGAAAAGTCGTTTCCCGATGGGCTGCTGAACGACAATATAACCATACGTCAAGTCTTTGGTAACTTTCTTAAAATCTATTGATTTACCTAGGTCGTTCCGCAAGTATTCGCAAGAAACAATGTGCTGAAACGCCAGGAGCGTCCTCCATTTCTTGCTCCTTCCTTTGTCCTTATCTAAGCCACCTGAGAATTTGATGATCTCCCATGAAATATAAAGGCATTACTCTTTTTTGCCTTAATATATACTGTATTGGCCACGATATTTTCCAATTCCATTGCACATTATCTGGGGGACCGCATCAGTTAAAAAACGCGCTGCGAATCGAGATCATCGTTACACGGATTACCGAACGATGCGCAAGATTGAGGCCTTTGCCCAACCTCCTCGGGTCCGGTTTGTGATTGTCTTTCGACGGCTCCGGTCCGCCAAAAAGGCTAAGCGAAAAAGTGGTGTGGAACAGCTCTTTAAGTTCTCAGCGTTGTGAAGTAAGCTAACCAGCACGACGAAAAATCAGCATCTATGGTTGAACTGAGCCCGAAATATAGCCTGGGCGGAAGGTTATTCCAAAAGCTGCTGCGAAATGAGAAAAATTGTTGTCTACTAATTGTACACGCGCCAATTTTGAAAAGCTGCTTACCTGGTTCCTGCGGTTTATTGGTAGGGTTAACGGTAATCAAAACTTGTTGTCGAGTGTACATGATGGTGGACAATAGGGCAAGGTAGCTCCGCAGGGCTGGTGGCTGAACTAAACAATGCGCCCAAGTTCTTACATGGTATGGCGAAGCGGCTTATCCTACTCCAAAGGAAGTGAGCTTTTATCCGTTTGGTTCAACACTGGCTGGGCAGCCAGTGCAGAAGCGTTCCGGGGCAGTTCAGTGTAGGACCCCGTAGACGAAATACACTGTTGTTCGCTTTCTGCTTGGTTTAACGTACAACTGAGCAAGTTGAATGGCTTCACACTGAGTCGGACTTTGGATTAGCACTGGATAAAATAATCTTAAATGAAACGGGCAACTTGTTCTAAGGTTTTGTTGCATTACCGCACGCAGAATTTTGCTCCCCCTTTTGAAGAACCATCTACGAACTTCTTCCTGGTGTGCATATCTCAGCTAAGCAAGTTGGGGCATCGTTTGATACAACCAGGGATCGTCTGAGGGTCCTTTGAATCCTGCTTTTTTCGTGGAGATAGGAATGACCGACCCTGGGAGACCTTGATAGGCAGAAACCTTTAGCTTTTCTCAACCTACCTGGATAAACGGTACCGCACTTTAAGAGATTGCTACCATTCACAAGATAAGATCACCTTCTTAAGGAGTTTTCCGCCGAAGGCTGAGATGACAACTTCACCTGGGGGATATTGAACATAATCATTCTCCTAAGATCATGACGACCCCAACTAATTTCTATGATACCCCTACGCACTGCACATTATGCTCTTGTATCTAAACTTCGGGTGATTAACTCGACCTTCGGAACTTGAAGGCTCTAGGATCCAAACTCCTAAAGAAGGGAACCCGAAAGCACCATCTGGAATGAGGTCGTTTTGAGAGCAGCGTAATTTGGTATGAAATAGACCATCGGAACCGAAAGCTACAAAGGATCGTTTAGGCAACAGCCAGGTCCGATCACCGAAAACAAACCGGAATCAATTTTACGGAAACTTTTGGTTATCTGTGGTGAGTACTTTTACAGGAAGTTGGCCTAGTCCGACCGTACTTTTCAAATGGTATGGCCCTAATAAGTTTGAAAATAAACCTATTATAACTGGTTGTCCGCGCAAGGAAAACTTCAAGGTCACCGAAGGCCGCCTGCTCGTATGTAACTACCTGTTTGCCAATAAATCATCAATCCAAAACTTTGCAGAATTTTGCGGTCTATGGCGTTCATGAGATTGCAAACAACTAGCATAATATCTAATGCAAGGTTATGCAGCATGGATACCTGAGTAATCCTCTTCTTTTTTCTGCCCGTTTGACGCAATAAAATGTGGGAATTGGTCCAAAATTAAGAACGGCACTTGACTTGCGTAGAGCAAATTTTAGAAAAGCTTGCTGCAGTGTGCGAAATGCACGTCACTATGCGTTACTGCGGACAGCCTATACTTTCGGGAATGCACAGGAATTCAACGGATGATTCGACGTTCTCCAATTGTCTAAATGCGAGCTGCAACCAGTCTGCTTAGGGGCTTTCTCTAGTAGAATGCAGAACCTAACCTACGCGCGCTGCTGAGTATGCGGTTTCAACAATACACACTGCGCAGTGGCTTAACGGCGCTTCATTATCACAACCGCACGCGTTGTTGTTCCTCTCTTGAGACTTATGAAGTAACTATCGGCCAAGGATACTTGTATCTACTTAGTGCACCGGTACAACCGTATCGGGTTGCCATTCCGTTCTAGTTCCGTTGAACACGCAACCATTGATGAATCTGAAATGGGAGTGTATAACCGGCTCAAGCTCTTTGGAAGCTTTGGCAAAATTATTGAAAAATCTTGCTGTTATAAAGAGAAAGTTAATACTTGCTCAATTAGTCCTACTGGCAATAATGAAGGAACCGTGCGCGCTCTAACGCGATGTCTAGAGTTAGCGGTCACAGGCATTATCGGATGCAGTGAAGCCGAAGCTAAAGAGGGACGTGCACAAGACTTTCGAAAGATCAAGTTGTACCGACTTGATCCCTAGGATTCAGGAACCCCATACGTTTTCAGACGTGTTCCACGGAAGTAGCACTGCGGAGGACCTGGTTAGTGGTGTGTACCTGGTAACAAATCTGCTTATTTGGAGCACCGAGCCCTTACATCCCCAAACTTCTAGTTCCGGATTATTGTACTTTGTTGCTTTACGGAAGCAACAGCCCATAATTCCTACTATACTTTAGAACAATCTCATATCCAGGCACAGTAGCGCTCTCACCAAACAGAGGCTTCTTTCTGGGACGTTGAGTAGCGGTCTTCGGTCTTGCGCGTGTAAACCGACTCTTCCGCGATTTCAGTGTCATGTCATAGCTAAACAGACTTTTATCTCTTAGATAGACCTAGCACGATAAAATCCGCTTGCTATTTCGGGTTACCAGGATGCCTCTTATGACTGATAAATAAGTTTGTACCAATCCTCTATTTGTCCTCAGACTGGCCGACGTCCAGTGACTCTCCATCGTCACTTCACTTAATGCGCCTTGCCTTCTTATCCATATTTTTCCGTTCCTCAGGCACTCACAAACTCTTTCTGTACCATGTTCACTCCTTCCAAAACCCCGTCGCTGACGATGTGAACGACTGCACCGTTAACAGCTCTTCAGTAAACTGAATACCCCCCAACCCAAGAGCTTCTGTAGCACATGCTGAGCTTTATACTCAACATTTTGCCGTGTGCTCAGATCTTTCCCTCAAGATTCAGCATTCCAACTCGTGTTAAGTATACTTAAATCCGCCTTGAACATACCCAATTACCCTCGTCTTCCTAAGCTTTGAACTCCGGCAATATCAAGTATGGACGACCTGGTTGACTGTCATCCACGTTCAGAGAATTGCACATCCCAGTCCAATAACCTTAAACGTGACGTCTGTTGTGCATTGCCCGAAAACTCATGTATTTCAAAGCAATGATAGCACGGAACTGCCATACCCAGTTTGATAACACACACACAAGTGTCCCCTTACAACTCCCGACCGTACCCTCTTGCCCACTCGTTCCATTACCTGCAAATACGAACAAGCTCCTCACCTGGCCCCAGCTGCCTTCATTGTTATGTCCACTGCATACTGCTGAACCTGTCGTTCGAATAAAACCAGTTCGGAGGACTTTCAGTCTGTGCTCCCCACAGAAATTAATAATTCTCTATACAGTTCGCGTTCTGGTTTATGTGTTACCACCATCTCAATCTTCCAAGGAACTATTATTCCCGACTCCACAACAACGTCACCAGTGAGTCTCTACAGTTTCACTGTACACTTTCTGAGATTCCTGTTATCATTTATCCACTTTGCTAGAGCCTCCACATCATCATCTCTATGTACGCTTTTTGTGACCCCGGCCATGAGCCAAACGGTCCAAGACCACGATGCCTCAGCGGTTGTTTTAGGCTTCAGTTCAATTTGACAGGCTGGATGACGCCAAATCTGCTGCTTCACCAGATCTCATGTTCTGGTTTCTCATTTTCCGCAGTTTACAATTCTCTTGTCATATGTCAGACAGGAAGCCTCTTGTTTTGCCTCCCCCCGTTTTGTTTTTGCTCGATGTTCTCTCCAAAAACGAGCATAGTAACTCTGCTTCCCTGCTCGTGCCGGTTTAGTGGTAACCACGTCTACGCTGGATGGAGTCCACCGCCTAGGACGCCGTCCCTTTTCCTAAAGCCCCTTGTGTCCGCGGTCCACGCCAGTAAAACCTTTATTCTGACTGTAGCCATACGATCCTGTCTGACGGCATGCCTCCCACAAGTTGCGAAAAAACACTATTATTATTGAATGAACATAACATGGAGCAGCTGAAGCTCATTCGTGTTTGCAGTTAACGGAACGAGTGGGTGAGAGGATAAGGTCTAGAGTTGGGAGCAAAACGTTGTGGGTGTGCCACCAAACTCGGTATGGCAGTGACGTGCCATCATTGGCCCGACATACTTCGGTTTTCGGACAACCCCGCAACGGACGTCATATTTAAGGTCGTTGGGCTGGGATGTGCAATTCTTTGAGCGTGGATAACAGCCAACCTTGTCGTCCATACTTGATATTGTCGGAGTTCGAAGCTGGGGAAGATGAGGGAAATGGATGAGCTTAACAAAGCATGGTGAGCTTGAGGAGACATCAGAGAAGGACTAGACGTCTGCCACTATTTGGGTGGGGACAACAAGTGATTATATGAGATAGGGTGGGGATGGCTTTGTACTTGGTAGACTGGAGACCAAGCAAGTGTTGAGTTAGGTAACATATGGTAGAAGAGTACAAGGGTTCTAATGTAAACCGGTATAAGCTCACAGAGGGGTAGTGTGTTAGGGAGCTTAAACGTATACGAACTGACGGAGATCAACTTCTGAGGTGACAGACTATTTTGTGTGATATTTGTTACTTGAGCTGGGCAGTACCATAGCCCCGGAAGGAAAGTAAGTGCAACAGAAATAGTCACCAGTCCTCGAAGCACTGCTGTCAGCTTCAAGTTATCAAGTGGTGCATGGCGAATAAATAGTCGTTGGGCCCTAGTCTTGCATGCTGGTATTAGGGGGGTTCGGAAACTCTGTATACAAATATACCTAATTGCTCACTCCTGGGAGTAGTGGGTAGGTGCGTGTGATTTGTTAGGTTGACTAAGTGCGCTTTGGTGCGGTACAACCCCAATTATGACGAAAGCAGTTACAGCTCCGCACGTCAATGTAAGCCATGGGCATGACAGACTCTTCAGGCCATTCCAGGTATGTTTTCTAAGAATTTCTTTAATGTTTTATTAAACAGACGAAAGTCCAAGTTTTTTGCTTTTTTCATCGTCTGTAGTTTGTAGCTTTCCTAGTTAAATGGCACATCCGGGACGAGTCCGGCCCAGCAGAAACAAACAGAAAAATACAGTGCTCTTTTATAGATTTCATGAATTAAATGCCACGCTCAGAACCACCGGCGATGGGCGAAGCACCCGTGCTACTGAAATGATGGTGGGTATACGAACGCACCATGGTGCAACGTAACAGGGCGACCCTCCTTGTAGGACGTACCGACCACCACACGAGGTTTTCGTCCCTCGTGCATGCTGCCAGATCTGCAAGGTGGCATGCCACCAAGCAGTCATAATTGCGGCTTGTGCATTAATAAAGAACTTTAGCCACCAGATATTTTATCCTCACTGGTGAGTGGGATAATATCAGGTATTATCTTGGGGGTGTGGTTGAGATAATCGCAACACTGGAGTGAATTCTGGGTGCCCAACAACGCACCAGAGCAAGACAGTCATAAAAACTTGTGCATTATCCGATATAGATGAGGTCATGGCTAAATAGGCATGATCCAAATACACCAGACATAACGAACAGAACAACGCAGTTAACGCGACTTTCATATATTATAAGGAACATACAAAATTGAAGTAAAATGCAGTCGTTATAATTCGAACTTGGCGGGCAACAATAAAACGGGCGGAAGGCGAAACTAAGGCATCCCTCCTGGCACGTGAAGAAAAACTGCGAATTCAGGAAAATAATGAACCAAAAAACGGGTCTGGTGAAGCAGCAATGTTTTGGTGAACCAGCCGATTAATGTGAACTAAAACTGAAAACTATTACTGAGGTTACGCGTTCCTGACATTTTAGTTTATATCCAGCGCTAGAAAACGTGCAAAAGCGAGTGATGAGTCTTCGGAGCACTTCGTAATAAAGATGAAGTGTAGCTCAAATCTCAGAATAACAGCGTATATTGAAACAGAATGAACTCACTGATGTTGCTGTCGGAGTGGAAGTTCCTTGAGAGAATGAAATGGAGCTGTGGTATGGGACGGAATGTGGACCCTAGAGAAAAGTAGTGTATTTGTGATGAGGACTAACTGAAAGTGCGCCGAGATGGTTAAATGCAAGGAAAGGGTTGAATGGATTATACGAAGTCGTCCCATAGGCGGTCAGGGCAACGTAAGCGGTTTGTTCTTGTTGGTGTGAGAGGAGACGCTCCATAATTTGAAGGAGGTAGATGAGAGTGTGCCATGAGGCTGGACATGGCCGCACCGTGCCATCATCGCAATGGCGTACTTTGTTCGTACACAGCCCCATAAGGGACGTCACGGGCAAGATAATCGAGTAGCGGGAGTGCGATACTTTGGGGGGGCAGAGTTATGGGTTAGCCAAGGAGATCCACAGGGGTAGAACAATGCCGATGTAGAATCAGAGATAATTTTGATTCAGTTGTAGACCCACCAAGATGTAAAACGGAGATAAGGCGGAGCGCATAACAACCATGGGCAGCGTTCGGACAAGCTGCTGCCAAAGATCGAAACGCGCACTAATTCACGTAGCAGAGAGCCGTATAGGTACTCGTTCAATACAGTTTCCTATACACAAAACGAGGAGCCACCCAGAAAAACCAAATACTCCACCACGTTTCCCGCAGTATCCGCAAGACGATCATGCACAGTCACGGTGGTCATCGAAAGTTGAATTCTGTGCCCAAAGTAGACCTTGGGTAGGCTCGCGTAGATTTTTTGCAGATCTGCGAATGTATGGAGGGGTTTTAATGTTTCGAACAAATACCGTAAAGCGCCAAATCTTTGCATGAAATTTCCTTGGTTCAAACTATGGTTTCAGGGAAATATTGGATGTGTTTCTAAGGCTCGATGCAGCTAGACTTCAAGGTTGGGTGTTAAATCGAATATCTCAATTGACCGTACATAAAGCTGACGCATATAAACAAAGTTTAGGGCGGTTCATACAGGGAAGTTTGTAGTTAAAGGCCATTATGTCGCTCGGTCACTACAACATCTGTTCCCATCCATCCATCACAATGGGTGCACGTACCGCTCCAGCCTGCCGCATCCCGGTATTTTTAACTGCAATCCCATAATTTTGGGCCGTTTGTAAATTGCCTCTCATTCAACCCCTCTACAAATTCCTGTACGTACGTGAAGGAGCGGAATTTCCGTCAGCAGATATGTCTTCCAATGGTTTTTGTCCTTGTTTGTCCATAAACACCCGGAATATTCCATCAAGGAAATGTTTTTCTGCTTACTAAAAATTTAATAGTTCAAAGTTTTTGCAGCGTTTGAGGCAACAGACGAGATTTTTATGGACTCGGGGGTTTTCCAGAAGTCTGGGCATTAAAACATTACTCTCTGGCCTTCTTGTGCTTGGCAATGCCTTCGACTAGGAAGCACAAATTATCGCCCAGGCCAGCATCTCCTTGACGAAACCAGTGCAACCAGCTGGGTGTTTGTGGTCGAGTGGCCTTTTGCTATACGGCTAAGCATCTGACTAAGCTGATGCTTCAAACTAACTAGCCTGTGGTTTCCTCTAGGCCACTGAAAAATCCGTTTGAACCCTACGTCTGTATAAACCTGTGGCGGCAGTTTTGTGAGCTGAGATGGATGCTTTTTCAGCTCTTCCTTCATACTGCATATTGTAGTATGCACGCTATGGAAGCGCCGGGGGACAGTGATTCTCCGAAGACAGATGTTCACGACAATTTCTGTGGATGGGAAACAGAAAGAAAGCTCATGAGCCGAAGCCCAGTAAGCAAGGTTGTACATCACCAATACTTACATAGAAGCAATCAAACTGGCAGACACCGTATACTACAATATCCTTTAGCTCAACCACCAGACGCGTTGCGGGTCTTCAGACTGCTTATGGTAATGCGCTCGAGATACAAGTATATACGGTACTTCCGTCGTACTTACACCTAGGCGCACGAGTTCGTAACGTGGGCGCCTGAAAGCCGCCAGGCCATGTTTGCCGGAAGACCTAGGTATGCAGCCATTCCTAGCCTTTGTTTATTCACTGACTCAAACGAGTCACTATCTTGAGGACACCGAGCAGTATAACTCCAAGGTCACTCACATTGCAGTAAAATTATTGGCTTACAACCGAAACAGAACACCCTGGTATCTGCCTGACTAAAGATATGCAGATGTATGTCTATAGGGAAATACCAACTTTTAAAAGATTTCACCCGATGTCACAGCACTTTCTGAAGTGAGCCTTGGTTCTCATCACTGCAAACCGTCCTCCACATCTTGAAGAGTTCACTGTGTGACCGGCGTAGGGACTTGATATCTTAGTGGATGTATAATTCAATTAGGAACGGCGTGGGCTGGGCACCAAAAACGTGTCTAAAGCCGCCGTAAACTATCCGTTTATTGGACATACCTCTATGATCGTGACGGAAAACTTTCGCCTAAGAGGTGCGACGTACGATTTCTGTTCGACGCCCGTGTGCACACAGCCTTAAAAACCGTCAGTATTAAGAAAAACTCTTGAAGCCAGCAAAGATTACATCCACATCGTTCCTATGAACTTCTTCTCCGACCGTTCGCCTGACATCAGCGGGCAAGATGTTTATGGGAATGAAACGAATAACTTATACCCGGAGAATATCACGCAGAGAATGAGTCCCTTTATGAATTCGCAAACGACAGGTTTTAATACTACCGGTTGACAAGTTCCCGAGATTAATATTACCAGCCGTTAGCTGGGAACTGATGGTCGCGGGCTTTCTTTTTATTGGGGCTTTCCATTTTCACTCGATGTTGGAGGTAGCCCTCTGAGTGGAGGGATAAGAAAATTCGCTAGTTCCGGGAGTAATAAAGGATGGATGATAAAAGGCCCAGACTGCCTGCAAGAGTCCAGCGATTATGAGCAGGTGAACGTGTCTCAAGCAGTATTTAGCAAGACAATCATGTATCATCCGCAGTTTGCAACTGAGCTTTCCTATTTTTCGGAGATGCACACCAATGATTAGATATGCGCAACTATTATTAGTTCACTGTTTTCTGAATTTTGTCTTCTATTAATGGAAACTCTTTGGGAAAAAATTATTCAATCCGAAAGGCCAGAAGAGCTACGTAATCAAGCATATAGGCTTGGTATCAATTTCAGCGTCAGCTTCCCCACAAGGTCGCGTCGCCTTACATTTTTATACAGAACATCTGCTTCGTGTTCTTGCTCTCGTACGTCTATGCGGTTATGCAACGCTTGCTGACGTCGACTCACTCTTCGGTCTTGAGCAAGCTATTGGTATGCTGTACCCAAGCCGCAACCCAACGTAATATCGATGGACTATCTGAACGGTCTTTCGGGAAATACGGAGAAAAGTTAGAGGGAGGACGGCGGATCTCTGGGCCGGTTCAGTCCAGATTTTTTCTGCATCTTTCGCCGTCTGATGCTCATGGCTTACATCCATGTGTAGAGCTGCAGCTGCTTTCGTCATAATTGTGGTTGCGCCGCACCAAAGCCCATTTTATCAACCGAACTTACACAGTTACCAAAGGCCCCCAGGGGTGGACACATACAATGATATACATATATATATGAACAATGAGATACCTGACCCCTCACTACCAGCATAAAAGACTAGCGCCTAGAGGCTTTCTTCGCCACGCGCCACTTGTTAAAGTAATCTGATAGCAGTGTGCCGGATACTGGTGACCATTTCTCTTGCATTCACCTTCTCTCCTAGGCGGTGATAATGTTCAACACACGTAATAAATTCCAGATAGACGAGTCCACCATCTCGGAAGTCCACTCCATTCAGTCCGTATACGTTTGATTCCTCTGCGTGCTTATATCGACTTGCTCTAGACCTCTTGTATTTTAATATCATATATGAGCAAACTCAATCCCGGCTTGGCCGCTAGTCTGCTAAATACAACTCCGAACCTATCCGGTCCCATTTAATCATTTGTTGTCGCCACCCTAATTGTTGTAAACGTTAATTTTCTCCCTCGTTATTATTACACGGCATCCTACTTGATGTCCAGGAGCATGACATTAAAGTTTCAGGGTGCAATGTGCGTGTTAAAGGACAGGTTGAATTTAGTCAGTTCATTCAAATACGGTTGCTCCATTTGCTCCGCTTGAAAGAGGAGAACGATTCGTCCGCGTATTTCAGATAAGCAAGGGTTTCTTGACAAGTTATTCGAACGCAAAGGGTTTAAGACCATTTTAGTGATCGTGTAATTGCCCATCAATCATGAAATTTAATAGCGCCAGAGATGTCGGTCAACCCTGCAGGACAACACTAACGAACAAGAGTTTTCGGAGAGCTCCTCGTATACCCTCGCATGGTCGGAAGCCGGCGCGTTCCTTGCCTGGTAAGTCTGCTTATTAGAACAGGGCATTCAAATGATTTAATCACAACTTATAAATCCCGGAATAATAAATTTGTGGGCTGTTTGCGGGTATGATGTTGTTATTGTATCTAACAGAGTGTGTAAGTTTGCATAACGCACCCCCTGTCTGATCATATCCCGATTGATGCTCTGGATCGGTCAGAAAGCAGGGCTTCAACACATATAATGCTGGGTCGAATGGGTCTATGACAAGCTGTACACGTATTCAAAGGTCGGCATTTCCTTATCTTTGCGAGCAAACACACATTGTGGTGCGATGGTATCGATTGAACCAACCAGAAAAACGTCACAAGTGTTTAGCTTGGACTCGATTTGTTAAATAACTCCATCGATTTTATAAAATAGTGCTGAATGTACCCCATCTACTTCTGGCAACCATGCGATTATGGACTACTTTTCCAGAATGGAGCCACTAAACAAGGGAAGAAAGCTCAAAGTGACCGTGACGCTCTCCACTGGAGAAAGAGCTTGCGCCTGTGTCTGCAATCGTTTTGCGACGACCGGCGCAAACACTCTGGCGAAGGGGAGATCAGTGGATGAACTGGATCGTTAATTTTAACTGCACTAACACAGTGGAACCTTTCATATCGTTATCCAATCAGAACACGCCACTTAGAGTGCCACGCTGATCGTGTGGACGGCGTTGCTGTGGTGTACCGCGGTCTGTTTTTTGCTTGATTTATACGTAAGTATTGGTAATACACAACCTTACTTGCTGGGTTTCGGCTCATGATCGTTCTTTCCGTTTGCATCCACAGGAATTATTGACCCCTATCCTCGGAGAATCACTATCCCTTGGTACTTCCACAAAGGGCACACTACACTGTGGGCCTTTTCCTACCCTGCTTCCTGAGGCGTTGATTTAAGAGAGGACCTGCAGGAGTGATTGGAGCTTTTTGAGACTACGTAGGATTATTTTTGTTTATTCCTCACTAACACGATTGTCAATTTTGAGACCTTTCCATGGATTTATACAGAGGATCAAGGTTTTCGCTCAAGTTTCCCAGGTTTGCTCTTGTCGTCCAGCGGTTTCCGTTCAACTGCAAAGCACAAGCGAATTAAGGTGTAGCACTGCTCTTTAGCTTCTGAGCGCGGCGCAGTGAGCTTGCCAGCGCGTGGGTTCGCATAAAAAGCGTCTGATAATTCGGGACTAGATGTAGCGTGGACAACCGTTGGATGAAGGTTATTCCACGCACCGACTACCCGAAATGAGAAAAATTTCATACTAAAACTGCGCTCTGGGCTTGAAAATCTTACCATGGGTCGATGGTGAAAAGACTGTTAGACGAACCTTATTCAAACAGGGCATAGGTAAGTATTAGGCCTCCTCGGAAATGACGATACTCCAGAGGAAACAGACCAAACACCGTGAGGTGCGTTTAATAGTCCACGCTCATAAGGCCAGAAACGTTTTTCGTAGCATCTCGCTGGACACGCTCAATGATGGTTACGTCTTTCTTGCGTCCCGAGTAGACAGCTTAGTTGGCATATTCAAGAAGCAGTCTGACGTAGTCCCCATAAGGTATTTGGAAGTCCATGCGAGTGGTACGTTAGATGGTGCGCAGAATCATCCGTAGAACGGCGAATGCCTTTGAGGCGATTCCTCATGGTGCACTGAGAAGGACATGTTTCAAGACAGCCAGATACCCAAATCCTTTTTGGCATCCATCCTGTTGATGTCTTCTACGGCGGCGTCTCACGTGCTTAAATGGCACATTTTTTCCGGGCGAGGTCCAGTATCGTGGCTTGTTTTTGTGTGTTCCGTTGACGGATTTCTGATTTATAGCGGCTCCGCATTTCGCGAAGTGCCAGCTTGTCTTCCGTGTCCGCTGAATTGATCTTATTTACAAACAGTTGGGACGTCTTTCCTGGAAGACGCCGAATCCTCTTAGGTAACTTTTATGTGGACTCCCAGGTTGTCCACCATCATCGTGGCCAACTCGGTGTATGTAGGGATTTTCAGTACACTGCTGTCGGGTTTGTGGCTTTCGCTATCAGGTCATGAGGAACGACTGTGTCCACCATCGGACAAGCTGCTTTCGATGGAGTGAAAGCAAAGAGGTGACCAACCCTTGACCTGGCAGAAGGGTGTGAAAGAGATTACGAAACATGTGGGTGCTGTCGGTGCTACTGGCTTTCCAGAATGGTGACCGCGCCTGGTTGGAGACACTGAAAGATATGACTACCGATGTATGTCAGTGGCGTTCTTGTTGCTAGTTTCTATCCAGATTGCCTGAATTTCCATTCCAATTGAGGAGGCCAGAACAGCTTTTGTGGACCTGCGTCACCTGTGGCGTAGGCGTGGCATCAGTTTATCCGTCAAAAGTCGAGTTTACAATGCTGCGGTGCGCACCGAGGACGTCAAAAGACTCAGCGTTTGACCATCGATGTCTTCGGAGCATTATCCGAGTCTGGTGGGAACACCGGATAAGCAATGCTGAAGTACGTCGAATGGTATTCAGAAGAAATAACTCACCCTCGATAGATGAACTGATCACACTGCATAGGTTGCGCTGGCTTTGCCACGTGCTGCGTACGCCAGTCGAACGAATTCCTCGAAGGTTTTTTTCGCACAACCACGTGAAGGGTGGAAACGAGCCAGAGGCGGTCAAACAATGACTTGGCAGCGAAGTATGAAGGCCATTATCAGCAAATTCAGCTGCGCTGGTCACTGCCGTCTTCCTGGATGGGACGAGACAGACGGGCCACATCAATGCTTGGAGACATTGTCACACATGGCCCAATCGCGCCCCCAATGGCGCTCGTGCATCCAAGCTATTGTCCTCAATGCATATCTCCCTTCTCAATGTCCCCCACTAAACAGTCCACTCACAGTGCTGTATTTACGCACCAATTTATCAGCTCCCGCGTCCAATGCGCGACTACCTACCTCACCTCCCCAAATCATCGGTGAACGAAACTCTGGCGGCTACAACCACTGCACGACAAGTACGCGGTTCTTGTAGCTGACAATAATGATGGTGATGAGATTGCCTGAATGGGTGTCCGGAGGTTTAGGCACCTCGGAATGATTGTGGTAAGCTAGCATTAAGTTCCTTCACAATAAGGGCTTCAAATCAATCATGGTTGTACGGCGGTGAAGCATCGGTGTGGAACACTGATGTCATGTTGTCGGTGATGATGATTTTCCGTGGTTGTGGGATTCTCGCAGCAGTTCCAAACGTCGAGGTCGACGCTTATGGTTGATCTCTCAGTAGACTTCTCAGCTTGCCTCAGCACAACTGACCCGATCCAGCTTAGAACTCGTGAATCGGGTGTGGAGTTTTTGTCGCTTTGTCGTCCGGTAAAAAGTAAGCGATGTTAATTCCACGTACGTTGGATGCTGCGTCCACGCGGTGCTTGCCTCCCCACGAGCATCTCTTTCGTTGATAATTGAGGGGTCTCCGGCGGTTTAGTAGAAACTGCAATCAGGAGACGCGGCTGGTTGCATTGGTGTGCTTTTGAGTGTACGCAACTTTTGAGAGTCTACAACTATGATTGGGTTTGCCATAAGTTTGGGGTCGGATGAACTGTCGCCAAGCTGAAGTTTTTTAGTGTCTCCCCTCTAGGATTGTTGTGACCCAGTTTTCGCGCCTTTAGAGGGCGACTCTTGAATATGCGCCTGATCATTGGATAGGCCTTTTGAATGCCGACAGTCCGCGCCAAGATCCTCTGTACGGCAGTTGGCGAGTAAAGGGTGACCAAAAGCCCAAATGTTCGCTTGCTTTCCTTTCTGCCTAACCGCTCTGCGTGAACAGATTCATTTTCAAGCTTTGTGACGAACACACCAAGGAGCGACTGTGCCAATTTTGTTGGTGTGCTTGTTCTGGAGAACGACCCCCCCAGATGATCAGCCTGATCTCATGCGCCTGTCCACTAGAGACGCCGTGGAGGTCTTGACTACCGCATCAGTGAGCTGGATAACTTTCTTTGCAGCCAACGGACCCGGAATGAATAGCGCCAGGTGCTTTTTTAGAGAGGAAAGTTCGTTATCGACTTTCATCGAGGCCGCTTGGTTCTTTGTGTTTGTATCTTCCAGAGCGTTGTAAAGCAGTGTTAGTTTTTTCTTTAGCATCCCGACTAAAACGGAGCATTTGTACTGGTCTTTTGCACTCAAGAGTGAAGACTTGGTTTCGTTTTTGACAGCTGTCTTGTTTGAAGTGGAATGCATCGCGCCCCTAAGGTAGGGACAGCTGGCGCAGACAAACGGGTCAGGAGAAGTAGATAACTGGCTCATCTGTTCGCCCTGCAAGCCCGTACACTTAGAATGCTACCAGGCCTGGGAGGCGTGTGATTGCACTCCACGTCTAACATTTGATGGACATCCATTTCGTCCACATCCGTTGCGGTTCACAGACAGCTGTAGAGGAGAGTAGGGTTGTAATGATCTGGCTCATGATTTAAAGCGAATGCACCGCAAAAACAAAGTGCAATCTGACGCGTTTTCACGCACGGGACCCGTCACTGAGTGACTGGACCTTACCGTGGTGCAAGAAATAGAAATTGTTCAATTGTAACACCCGGTGCCTAGCTGCCATGCCACCCGAAGGAAGCACGGAGGCTGGGATACTGCCAGGTTGCCCAAGCCTAGACAGGGGAAATCGAGAGGCAAAGGTCGGATTCGAACCACGAACCTTTCGGTCAGTAAATTCACGCTCTAACCACTTGAGCCATCTCGCCCCCCTGTGAAGGAGTCACAAGCGGGAAGCTGATCGATGTCTGTATATCGTGTCTACTCACGCTCAAACTGACTGTAGCTCTGACATCATCAAATACAAATTCTACGACGCCTTGAGCGTCCTGTTACGACAAGCTAAAAGCTCGGATATCATTGTGGTTGCCGAGGACTTGAATGCACAAGTGAGCGGGCTTAACGCATTTGAGACTCAAGTAGTAGGTCGATATGGATTGGACTCGGCACGTACGGAAAATCGTGAGTGATTGCTTCAGCTGTGTCCTGATCGCAGGCTGTTTTTATGCAGTGCTAACTTGCGAAATAGCCGAAGTCGTCTGGACACATGGTGTCCTGCAGCGACATGCCGGTCACAAACTCAAATCTATCACATTGCCATCAATACCGATGGCGCGGATCACTACCTGACTGCCGGTCATTTTGGAACACATTTGTGGATTCCGACCACGCGCTCGTCCGGAGTCGCTTCTCCCTACGTTTCCCAGGGCCTCGTAAGTTGCGGACAAATCGCTTGGCAACTGAGTGACTGGCAGATCCACACGTTAGTCTCTTCCAAATGCTACACCATCAGGTGTGAATTCATACTGGGACGAGACTGCCACCTCTTTGCAGAAAAAAAATCGTTCAGCTGTAGCACTCTTTCGGTGCCTAGCTGCCATGCCACCCGAAGGAAGCACGAGGGCTGGGATACTGCCTAGACAGGGGAAGTCGAGAGGCAGAGGTCGGGTTCGAACCACGAACGTTCCGGTCAGTAAATTCGCGCTCTAACCACTTGGGCCATCTCGCCCCGCCTCTTTGCATAGCGCTGGGAATTTCGCCTGTCGTACGGTACCATCAGTTGCACTCAAGCACTGGATATCAGGCCAAACGATGGCACTACTTAAGTGTCGAAGAAATATCCCAGCCGATCCTGAACATAACTTGGTGCGACGAATTATCTGACGTCAAGTGACAGTGAGCGTGTGAGCCAACCGTGAAGTGTGGTTGACATATGAAAAACCAAGGAAATGGAAGAGGCCCAGAAAGCCGGGAACGCCCGAAAATCATATCAGTGGATCCGTACGACCGATCCCCACAAATTACCTGTGGCGATCAGAATGGTATGACCATCTTGAATAAAGTAGAACGCCTCGACCGGTGCGCCGAATACTTCGAACAAGAATTATCACGGCCACCGGCTGCCACTCATCTTGGTCCTACAGCTGACACAAAACCGTTGAAGGTGATCGCGAAAATCCTTACATTCTCGGAGGTTTATGACTGCATATGTTCTCGCAAGCGCCACCAAGCTCCTTGTCCGGATGATCCCCCGCCCGCATTGTTCCACGATGTGAGTTAAGTCCTCAGTCAGTGCTTGTCTGGTCTGTTTGCCTGTATTTGAGAAAAGGAGACTGTCCCAGACAATAGAAAAGAGTCAACAATAGTGCTCATTTTCAGAAAAAAGGGGCTCCTAATGAGTGTGGTAACCATAGGGAGATAAGCTTGACCCCGGTCTTAACGAGACTGTCAGGATCACTTGTGTTTCGTCGCCCTATGGTGGCTCGTGAAACACCTACTCGAGAGCAGCAAGCAGGATTCCGGGACATGCAGCTGGTGAAGACGAAGCTGTGGGATGTTTTACTTATCTTGGCAGTTGTATTACTCCTGATTGTAGTGTGACAGATGAGATCGGAGCATGAATTTTCAGGGCTTGGGTCGCAGTTTCTAATTTGGGACATCTGTTGCATCAACGTGCTGTATCCCTGAATCTCAAAGGACATGTGTATCAGGCTTCAGTGCTGGCTGTTGTGTGACTGTGAGACTTGTCCTGTCTCACAACCATAGCTCATATGGATTGGTGTCGGCGAATCCCTAACGAGGCAATTAGAAAGCGAGTGTTTGGTTGCGCAGCGGGGACTTTCATTGAAGAATGTGTCCAGGATCGGAAGCTGTTCGTTGGGTTAGTTGTGGTTGCGGTCAGGGGGAAGCTGTCGCCGGACCTCCAGCAAAGTTACGGTTCTATCAGAGATCCAATGTTTGGATGAGGTTGACTGGGTTTTCCCGCGAACGGAACTTCAGGCTTTGAGTAGCACTGCCCCCAATGGACGTTAATATCTGACGTAGGATGACCCGGTAGGCGTTCGAGGAGCCAGTTCTAAAAGTTTGGTTTCTGGGTCCATTAGCTTCACAATGGTTAAGCGAGGTGCGTTCGTTTTGCGTAGACCTGAAAAAACGCAATGAAAAGCAGCAGCACACAGGTGCATGGTCGGAGTCCATGCTGCTGTTTCAGAAGGAGAGGCAGGTAATGATCAACCCTCGCCACCGATAGTTGATGGCGATCTGGTCTATTTGGGTTGGGACTTGTTTGTTGATGGTTATCATGTCGAAAACCACTGAGGCATCAGTCTGGTGAACATAGGTTCCATGATGCTCCCTTGTAATATCCTAATCAGGTTGGTCCATCATCGTGAAAATCAAGCAGGGTTTCGCCTTGGCCAGTTTTGCATCGATCATACCTTCACTTTGCGACAAGTATTGGAACTGCGTCGCTCCTTCCGATGACCAACAATGATAGTTTCCTCTATCTCTGATCTGTTTTTGGTGAAATCGATCGTCAGAAACTGGCAGTGTCTGGCGATTGAGAGTGACCTGAATCCCTGTCGCTTATAAAGGCTCTGTATGCGTCTTTTCGTGGACATGGGCGTGCCTACGTCAGATCGCCTCGAGTTGATTACACCCTATGGTATCAGGCAAGAGGGTTCTCTGTCGTCCTTTCTGCTTAGCCTCGTAACTGATGCTCCACTTGATGAAAAACAGTGTTATCAATAATGTCGGTGTCTTTGATGATGACTGTGATGCCTCTTTCACCTCGGGGATCAAAATACTGGGGCATTCGATCACGGATATTAAGTGCGCCGGTGTTATTGCTCTCAAATCTGACTGTTTAGAAATTCAAACTATTTTAACTAACGTGAGCAGTCCTACTGCACAGTTCAGTATGCGCTTCGCACTTGTAAAGCGTCACTGCAAGTCGCTTCCACGCAGCACAGGGCTGTGAGAAAAGAACTCTGTAAGGCAGACGGCCTTCTGGCATGCGGAGTGCATGTCCCAGCCAGCGCAACCTATGAAGCGCGAGTAATTCATTTATCGCGGGAGAGTTCCTTCTCCCTAAGACCATCTGGCGTACCTCAGCATTGCTAACCCGATGTCCCCACAGAACCTGACCAACGCTTCGGAAGCACCGCTAGTCAAACATTGACATCTCCCATATGTCTTCTGCGCGTATGGGCCACGTTTCTGATCCATAAATCAGTATGGACAGCACCGCCGCAGTGTAAACTCTTCTCTTGACAGACAAACTGACGTCACGTCGGCGCCATAGGTGTCGGAGGTTGGCAAAAGCTGCCCTGGCCTTTCCGATTCGATAACTAACCTCATCTCCATCCAGTCCACTGGATCTTATACAGCTGCCCAGGTAAACAAATTTATCTACCACATCGATTGGTTCATCTGCAAGCATGAGGTGTGGGTTTGGTCCCATCCAGTCTTGTAACAGCACTTTGGACTTTGTAGGTGTGAAGCGCATGCCCAATCGTGCGACAGAGTTATTTAGGTTATTTAAAATCGTTTGCATCTGGGAAGGATCTGAACCAAGGAGAGCAATATCGTCTGCATACTCAATGTCTGTGAGGGAACGTCCCGGGAGCATTTCGACTGCCGAGGTTTCAGAGGTAGACAAAGAAGTTTCAAGCAGCATATCAATAACAAAGTTAAAGAGGAAACGGGAAAGGGGACAGCCTTGTCTTACACCACTGGACGTGGTGAACTCAGGCGAGAGCTCCCCGTATACTCATACGCGCCAACAGGAGTTCGCATACAGTGCCCTCATAAGAGATGGAAATTTGGAAGGGACACCTTTGATCGCCAGACACTGCCAAAGTTGCTGACGATCGACAGAAATCAAAAGCGGCTTTCAAATCCAGAAAGATGACCAACTTGGGGCTTCTGAAGGAGTGGCGCTGTTCAACAATTGGTCTCGAGATTAAGGTAGATGCGCCCTCGATCAGAGCGAAAACCCCGATATCCAATCAACCTGCGCAAAATAATGCCAGAGAGCACCTTAGATGCGACGGATACTAAGCTGATACCACGATGGTTTTCACATGACGTTCTTGCTCCCTTTTTTGAAAACTGGGATGACGGTCGAAGAGCTCCGTTCGGCTGGTATTCTGTTTTAGTTCCAAATCCTCTGCAGTATCTTTGTCAGAGTGTTCACCAGGCCCTCGCCACCTTTGGAGCGCGCGAGGTGTAGGTGCCTGGTGCGTTTCAGGATTGAAATCTTACGCTGGATTTCGGTTGCTGATGGTGGGTTGGTGTCACTTCCACTCAGGCCATATGGTCCGATTGAGTCCACGACTGCCTCCAAGTAACTCGGTGTGAGCGTTTGTAATGGAAGTTCGTACTGGCCAGGAACAGACGATGATCTGCACACAACTGAAGAAGCCGCTCCCCATCATCCGTACCCTCAGCATCGATTCCAAATCAACCACCTAGCTGTGCTTCTTCCGGACTTAGTCATCCCACTTGGGCATTCATATCACCTGCCAGGATTACTTTATCCGTCATTCTTGCCGACCGAAGCAGTCATGACAGATCTTGATAAAGCTCGTCCTTCTCAGTCTCAGAACTACTATCTGTTGGAGCGTATGCTGATACGACAAACAAACACCGTTTACCGCATCGACCTGCGTTAATCTTAATTGAGTCAGACAACCGTACAGTGCAGAGGCGACTGTTTACTGAGATCAAGTCCAGTAAGGCGCTTTCAGCCTTGGGGCTGAGTGCAACTCCCACACCGTAGATACCACGAGCCATTGCGTCAGGATCACCGGATGTCCGAAGAGTGAAATGTGGAACATCTGGGCTCGTCCTAAGCGGCTTGAGAAGCACGACCGACGTGGAGTCTTGTATTCGTGTTTCGGAGACACAACATACATCGATAGAGAGGGAAAGTAAGGCTTCAGCAAGGGATGCCTGTTGCCCAATTTGACATAGAGTACGAGCATTAAAGGCTGCAACGTGGGACAGATCTTCTGAGGTTAGTAGGTGATTATTTTGGTTAACTTTTCTGGGCGATGGGTGAGACACGGGGCAATGGTGAGGGGATTGGCAGATAGATAGATTGCACTCCATTGTACGATGGGTTGGGAGGGAATGAGGGGGAAGGCCGGTGAGCGAAGAGCTGCAAGGGCAAATGATACTTCCCGGTTGCCCAGGCCGAAGAAGGGGGTTGAGTTGAGGTACCCCACCTTGAGCCTTTGACTCAAAAGTCTGACCCACAAGGCAGTGGGAGGGTGTAGGGTTTTGCTCGGGGACCCTGCCCCTAGCCTCTGACTCAAGAGTCTGGACCGCGAGACAGCGGTTGTTAGGGTTTTCTTGGGGGACCCTTCCCGGAGCCAATGACTCAATAGTCTGACCTACTTGGCTGTACGGCATGGCCCGAAGGCGCAGTGAGTAGGGGATTACTGTCTCACTCCTGATGCGGCTGCGCACAGCAGGTGCCTTTTGAGCAGCACCGGACTCTTTGGTCTTAAAAGTACTTCGACCGTAATGAATAATGCGCCGGCGGTCACGGTCAACCTTTGGGCGATCGGAGTGTGCGGTTTTTGGAGGCGACCTTTCCTAACCCGTCTTTCCTCGGGGGAAAGCAGCATCGCTGCTTCCATAAACATGGATATGCTAGTCGCCCTGGGGGAAACGCCTTACTGCCTTCACACTGCTATCGCAGAGGACGGTACGACTTTACCTCCAGACCACCTCATAATACGATTCCTCGCAGTACGGGGACTCACTGTTCCTCGTCGGGCTGCTCCCAGTTGGCCTTCCTGGCATGGGCGAAAATTTAGGAGCTGAGTTCCAGCCAATGTAGCCCACAGGATCGATGCAGCACATAAGCTCGACCACCACGACAAGGTGACAGCTTTGGTTCGGGTAGCTGATGGATGTCTGCTGACGTCCCAACTGTCTATAGTTATGACGCTATCAAAGATGCCCCGTATACTTTGCTGCGACGAGCTATAAGCTCTGATATCGTGGTGGTTGCCGGAGATCTGGTTGCACAAATGGACAGGCTTAGCGCATCTGAGACTCAATTAGGAAGTCGACATGGATTGGACTCGGTACGGTCTTGGCCGTTTAGTTCTGGGGGCTCTCCCGATTCAAATCGCAATTGTCTGTGCGGCAAGTCCCACCCCTGAATTCCCCACAAACGTGAAATTCTTCCGGAATAAGTCGCCCTAGGAAAGCATCCGTATCACCTGCTATAATCCCAATATCTACTTCTTGCTGTGGCAACACTGGATAAGAGCTGTGTCATCCTTAGTTCAAGTTAACTTCATGTGCAGAGCGCCGATTCTGTACCAGAAACAAATTATTTCCTGCTACTTTCCACGTCTAAAAGACTTTAGATCCACAAAAATATTTTCTGCGAAGGTCTTCCAGCCGTCTATTAGAGAGGATTGAGATCGCGCCGTTGCCAGGATTTGGGCTGTTCATTCTCGGCTACTATCTGCTCGTATTACCGTTTATACGTCAGAGGTTCATCCTCGAACATTTATTTGTTATCCGTTTGTTCACGCCCACCTTTTTTCTGTTTCAGCGCCGTATATTGTTTCATCGATAAGCAGATAAGCCTGTGGGTAAACAGAATGCGACCTCATCTGTTCACGTACTTCCTGCTCTTTGGGCTTAGTCTTGCCCATGAACCTCGAGAATTTACTACGGACCAGTTCGATTCCCAAGTGAAGCAGAAAGAGTACACTTTGGTCATGTTCTATGCTCCATGGTATGGCTTGTTGTTCATTATTGTCCATTGAGTTTTCGTCTTATAGGTGTGGCCACTGTAAACGGCTCAAACCAGATTACGAAGCGGCTGCTAAAGTTTTACACGCCTCTAAAGAGAATGTGCAACTCGCCCGTGTGGACTGCACCGCACAAGAAGCTCTGTGCACCAAATTCGGAGTGGGCGGCTATCCTACACTCAAGTTTTTCAAGAACGGCGATCTTGTCAGTGACTATTCAGGCTCCAGAGATAAAGGTTTGTCATCCTTAATGTGTTTCTCACTTTATTAGATGGCCTTATTCGGTTCATGAACCAGCGATCACAACCAGCTTCAAAGAGCATATTATCTTCCGACAAACTGAAGGAATTGTTGGACAGCGAAGCAGCACTCAACCAACCAGTTGTAATAACTTACGCGAAGTCGGAGACAGACGCGTGGCTCAAAACGTTTACTGATCTGGCCGGTGAAATGTTGGATGACGTCATTTTTGGGCATGTATTTGACCCTTCCCTCGCAGAGTTGAGCGACTCCAAGTATGTTCTCCATTTGCCTCTTTTCACGCTCACTTCAGTCGCGTACGTTTACTTAGACCAAAGAACTTACATACGAAAATGGAGGAATCAGCTGTTTCTTACGATGGGGATCTCTCCGCGTCTGCACTAAAGAACTGGATCATGAAGCATGGGTACTGTCTATGCTTTAATAGCTGATGTTTTTCCAGCTTCGGTTTCGTAGGTTACCGCTCACGAGAAAATACAAAGTTCTTTCCTCAAGATAACTTGCTCGTTTTCTATAACAACATTTCTATTGCGCAACATCCAAAAGGAGTGAACTATTACAGAAACCGCTTGATCAAACTTGCCAAGACGCTGGAAGACACAATACCGAAGCTCATCTATGCTTATTCTTACTCCGCAGACTTCTCCCATGAGCTAGCTGATCTAGGACACGAATCAGCCGAAGAATTTCCTTTTGTTGCAATTTTTTCAGGCGGTAAGAAATACAAACTGGGCAAGTACGAACCGGACGCTTTCGTCGAGTTTGTGACTAAATTCAAAGCAGGAGCCCTTACACCCTATCTAAAGTCGGAACCCATCCCCACAAAACAAGACGGCCCGGCCATCAAAGCCGTCGCACTCAATTTCGACGAAGTGGTGAACAACCCTCAAAAGGATGTGTTCATTATGTTCCATGCTCCGTGGTGCGGTCACTGCAAACAGCTGATGCCGAAGTTCGAAAGCCTCGCGAAGACTCTTAAAAACGAGCCCACCTTGAGCTTGGTGACCTATGATGCTACTGCGAACGACGTTCCAAGTCCCTTCACAGTCACAGGTTTTCCGACTCTATACTTTGTTCCAAAGAACGCCAAGAATAATCCGAAGTCGTATGAGGTAAGTTTTTTTGTTTTTTTTCACCTACGACATTACAGGGCAATCGTGATGAAGAAGAATTGCTGAAGTACCTCGCCAAAGAAAGCACTGATGGGCTTGTTGGTTATGACAGAAAAGGAAGGCCGAAGAACGAAGAACTGTAGTGTGTCAAAGCGTCTGCTTTCATTCGTCCATGTGAACATTGGGTTATTGGTTTTTTATTGAACTACTTTCAATTCCATTTTCGATAATGTTCACCAATTTGGATATTTAAGCTAATGCTTACAACTTATGAAATTTAGAAGTTGGTTATCTACTTCTGTTCTTCCGCATGCATTTGTTTGGGTAGACTGGGATCCAGGTGACTCCCTCGCAAAAACCAAATTGATTTGCAAATGAGTGTATTTATCGAAATCAGTCCAATTTGGGTTCAAGTAGAACATAAGGTTGATGGGAACTCGGGAACTGCGCCTACCTGATGAGCCCCAAGAAGGGCGAAACCGGTCGTGGTATGTCGAAGAATTTTCAGCAACCTTATGAGTAGTGTACTACGTATATACATGTATCGCGATATCTCGAATATCGTAGCAACTGGAACATGAGGCGGCCTGGTGCAGCACATTCAGTTGCCTGGAAAGATCACAAACGGGAGATTCAGCTGGGTTCCAGGGGAGTCTGTCGCAAAAACCAAATTGATTTGCAAATGAGTTAATTTCAGTAACCTTAATAATAGTGCATTACGTATATAGAAAGACAAGCAGTCTCACATCTGGGAAGGAATCGCGATTTCGGTCCCGCTTGATTTCAGTGCATGGCCTACGAGATCAGTCATTGAGACCAAATTGCATGGCGCTATGTTCGAACCACGCAGTTGATCACAGTTGATAGACAGCCGCGGTTCGAGACATTCTAGGGGCCGCTTCATCCCCCCTATTAGAAATTGGCAAATACTTCACAGATTAAGTACGAGTGACTGGGCAGCTTTGCACAAATGTGAAACCTAGTCACAATGATCCGCAGACCACTGACCTCAGATCCTTAAACAATATGTTCTATTTCTTTGCGGGCATGCCACCCACTTCTGAGAGAAACCGGTAGGAAGTGGTCCTTCCAGAGGCGAACATCTGTGTTTCGTAATTAGGCAAACGAGGCAGGACATAAGTGAATCAAAACAGCACATATTAGGTACCATCGGTTTCCTTTCTTATCCGGCATCAGTTTAACCACTGTGTTGGTGCAGTGCAGCTCGGTTTGTCAGCTTACTGACCCTAAGACTGGCTTATTCGAACGTATGCTCCATATTTTTCATGTATGAATGTTTCTGTTGGTTGTTTCCGTGTGCGAATTGAAGATTATTCTTACTTGCTCGCCCGGCTATTTGATTGTGGATTAATGGTACCAAACGAGAAGTATGGGGATGAGATTTAGGCGTTGATAAGATGCGTCACATGGTGGAACTCTACCACTGGTCAACACCGAAGATGGCTTTTAATCGGAGTGGACATCGTTCTGAATGATTTGTGCTCTGACATTGTGATTCAGTTTGGTTCAGCTTTTGTCTTCCCAGAAGCCTGTTTTTACCTGTACCTTGAACCCGTTTTTAACTCAACTAGCAAATGTAAAAAACAAAAAGATAATCGTCCCTTTCGGTGCCTAGCTGCCATGCCACCCGAAGGAAGCACAAAGACTGGGATACTGCCAGGTTGCCCAAGCCTAGACAGGGGAAGTCGAGAGGCAGAGGTCGGGTTCGAACCACGGACCTTCTGGTCAGTAAATTTGCGCTCTAACTAGCAAATATGTGGCCGAATATATCGCCCACTGCGCGACGTTTGTGCATCTCCATGGAATGCAATGGAACATTCGTTCCAAATAAAACAATAGAGTATGCCATATGTCCCTTTTTGAGAACATATGGATCCTTGTAGTTAAAATCCTTTGGCCTGTCCCGATGCTGCAATTTTGTATAGAAATCATACCTCAAAATCCTGCGGTGTGTAGACATCCTTGTCCCCCATATGCGCCCACTTTTTGTGGGACACCACTGGTTGCTGTCGTATTTAGACCCTTATATATCGCGTCCACAAAGCCTTGGCAGCTGAACACACTAAGACTGAACACGCGGTCCCCATGCTGGAAGACAAGTAGAATCCATAGCACCCAAACATTTCGTAATCCCTTTCATACTCCTGTTCCGCCATCCTGAATCGGTCACGGAAAACGGCGCTCTCCGGAAGGCGATGGTTCGGTATAAGCAATACATGACCCAAACAACGCAGCTTCTGGTGCTGGAAGTACCCGTCGCACAACCGAAAACTCGCTTCTAATCGCCTCGTTACGGATTCGTTGGTTGTGAGACAACAGTTGTCCAACAACTGAAGATATCTCAGCCGTGCTGCTCGAACAGGCCAAGTCTCAGCCATACAACAAAACAGCCAGTTGTGTAGCCTGATACACACGTCCCTTGGGGTTCAGGGATATACCACATTGACTTCACAGGTGTCTCACATTAGCAAACGTGGCACAGGCCTTGTAGATTCGTGTGTTGGCTTCATCCGTCATACTGCAGTCGCAGCCAATACAACTCCCAAGATACGTAGAACGCTCCACAACTCCCAGTGCCCTCACCTAGATTGTAAGTTGCGTGTTCAGTGATTGCATATCCAGGAGCATGACCTTACAATTCGTGGGTGCAAAGTTCATGGCGAAGGACGAACGACTTTGGCCAAATCATGCGGAAACCTGCACCTTTTCGAGGACGAGACTGATGCTATCTGCGTATTCCAGATAGACAAGGTTTTTATCAGCGGCTATTTGAACACCGGGGTTTTGAAGATATTCCAACGTTCATCTCATTATCTCATCGATCACAAAGTTGAAGAGATGGAGAGATTGGGCACCCCTGACTTACACCGCTTTGCTTACGGAAGATATTACTTTCAATACATTGCTCCCGTGTCAATCTCCCCAATGAAAAGTCCACTGAGAACCCTGTATTTACGCATCAATTGTACCAACCCCCGCTTCTAGTGTGCTGATGGCTCAGTGGTTAGAGTACAGATTTACTGATCAGAAGGTCTGTGGTTCTAACCCGACCTCTGCATCTCGACTTCCTTCTAGGCTTGGGCAACCTGGCAATATCCCAACCCTCGTGCTTCTTTCAGGCGGCATGGTAGGTAAGCACCGAAAGGGCGCTACAGCTGAACGATTATCTTTTTTATTTCTCCCAATGCGGAACCATCTTCCCCGCCTCCCCAAATCATCGGTGATCAAAATTTTGGCAGCAGGACCACTGTACGGCAAGTACGCTGTTCGTACAGCTGCTGTTGGTGTTTATAAGCTGGGCGTCGAGGATTGAAGATTGATTTCGAGTTGTCTGAAGATGTCTGCGCCGGTTGATGCATAGATGTTGATTACAATAGCCTTTTTTGGATTACCCGCCCTGCTCTGTGCAGCAAATAAGGTGATCCGGTTGATGACACCACGCGACGGTTGATGTGGTATATTCGTTTATTTGTATGTATAAAAATCATGGTTGTACGTGGGCTGGGATACTGCCAGGGCGCCCAGACCTAGACGGAAGGGCGATTAGGGTCCTCATCGAAAGTCTTTGGCTCAAAAGCCTGATCGCAAGGCAGCGGTATCTGGCGAGAAATGTAAGTGCGTTTCCTACAGAGAAAGTCGGCGCACGTTCCAACCACACTTCAACCTGGAGGACCAGGAGACTGGTAGTGAGAATTCTAACCATTGACCAACCTGGTATAAGAGACTCTTAGTGTCATACGGACGTCCTCCAGTATAGCTCAGTGGGTGACGGAGGCACACAAACCGTCACACCACTGGAAGGTCCACTCTTTTCGTGATTCTTCCACTTGAAACTATTCTAGCTGTTTCAGGGTGCACGCGAGTTTCATACCATATTTCCTCGATTTCAGTCATCCAGAACTAGCTCACACACCAGCTTGCAATGCTGGAACTAAGCTGTTGCAGTGTGAAGCTAAGTTTAGAGCTTACGATGAGCGACCAAACTGCACGAACTAGCATATGGTCCATATTGTTTCCGAAGGCACATGGACTGTTCATTTGGGACGTAAAAAACAATATTCATACTGTACATTTGACTGGTAGCTTATTTGCGAATAAAGATGGATCCCTGGTTCTTAATATTCTTCTACTGAATGCACTACACAAGCCGCCTGCTGTTTCAGTTGGAGTAATGTTACATAGCACTACTTATAAGATTGCTAGTCCGCTGCGGTTTTCACCCTTTTTGAGGTTCATCGGGGAGGCGTCGTCCCCGGGTTCTTGTCCGTCTTATTTCTCAACTGGACTTCAAAATGTACGCGAGTGATTTCATGCACTTTCAGATTAAGTTGCTGCTACTGGAACACGGCTAATGGAATTATGGTGAAACAACACGGTGTCAATACACCGAGGCTCATTGCTCAACATTCCGGACATCACGGGTGAACCTCAGGAGTCGAATAGACCGAATTAGGAAAAGCCGAAGGAAGACAGGATGGTATCTACCGTCACAAGGTGTCATTTGACTGGTTTGAAGTTGAAATCAGCGCGTTCGGTTCGTCTGATTTTACTAGTTCTGGTCACAGCTGACCCAGACATACCGTCCATTAACACGTGCGAGTTATTCAGGAACTACAAGAGACCCCTTACTGCACTGTCTTATGTATGCCGTCACGAAAAAAATGGACCTTAGTGCGATGTGGGGTTTATTAATCTCCGTTGAGCTACACTCGGTGCATACCTGTTATACCGGGCTGGTCATTGGGTAGAGGTCTGACGCACACAGTCTCCTGGTGTTATGTCTGCTGATTCGCTTATCTGCTGTATCTGATTGCTGACCCGCTCCAGTGCCTAATGCCGGGAAAAAAGACTCAGAGAAGGGAACACGACAACTATATTCCGAACAAGCGAGTGCCGGGAGCGTGAGTACGTGCGAGTGCGAGAATACAACTCAAGCTAGTCATTGGTGGGACACTGTTTGACCTTGATCAACGCTGACTCGCGCTGTTTGGGTTTGATAGAAAGCTGAGGCGCTGTATATTGAGGGGGCGTTGTCCGTCTGGTCAAAATCTAGCAGAGCTGAGGGTCTCAGTAGATTTCGGGCATTCAGTAGTTGCTTTCAGGAATCTGACCTTCCTGATACCTGGTCATCCAGGTTGGGAGTTGGAACATGTGTAACGACTTGCTGCTTAAAGATTTAAGCTGTTTTGGCGGTCTCACGCCGGCCACCGCTGCCTTGAGTTTGGGTTTTTGGTTGGGGATCATGATCGTCTTGTCTAGATGTAGGCACCCCGGCAGTATCCCAGCTCACCAACAACGATGGATTACTTGCCTACGAATAATTTCATGCCATGTCGGCCGCCGTATGGTGCTATCTTTCTTTCTCCTCACTCCGTTCCTAGCGATATCTTCATGGGCACATTGTTAAGGTATCGCAGATCTGTTCGCCGCGCATTGCCTTTAGCTGCAATTTCAATGGTTAATCCGGCCGCAGGCACTTCGATTACGGCAATGAGCCACCACTGTAACCTGGTGTTACTGTCAATGAAGATGCCGGAAGTCTTCGGTATATTAACACCTTGTTATCCCATCATGATCCAATCGAACTAAATTTTCCGCACCACGCTCAATCTTTTCAACTCTATTTGCACTGGTGCGGATACTTTCAATTCAAATGTCATGTTTGAATTGGTTGAGCCGATTCATACAAGGCCGTTTGATTCCGTGCGAGAACGTCTGGCTCGGTCGTTGGTTCTCTTCCTAGTTTCTGTTATTGAGACGCCCTTTGAGGTGGAAAATGGGCATCTCCATTTGTGTTAGGCAACCTTCACTCTCAGTTGCCTATTACTCTACTATGTAAGTATGTGTTGTAATCCACGTAATAAATCGGCCCGATTGCTTTGGAAAGTGAGATCCTTAGGACAGACCGGGCGCTGTTTCCTACGTTGTTCATTTTGAAAACTGACCATGTTGAAGTCGAATAAAACGCGAGTTTGTTCAGAAGTCTACCAATAATAGGGGATCTGCAGGATCAATCAAATTTTTCTCCCTACGGTCTATTGTCTGGCCCGTGACTCATCTATGAAGGCTACTGGGTGATTGCCTTTGTTCAGCATCTCTTTCACAACCTTACTTTTTGTCAACTTTTGTGACTTCCCCAGAGCAATTGCCGCTTGCTGTGCCCAACAGTGACTGCATACTGGTTCACTTAGAATTGATATGATATCGCACTGACTGCGTACTGGTTCACTTAGAATTGATATGATATGACAATATATATGACGCTAATATAATATTAAATATAAATAGATATGAAAAATAATCCGAATGCCGTCCGAAGCGAGTTGGCTTCCGGTACACAGATACATCAAAAATTAGCTGGTTAGTTGTAACCAGGCAGTCTAGGAAGGTCAACCCAAAGCTAGAGAGTGGTCAAGCGTGATTTGTAGCATTAAGCTGGTATAAAGCAGATTGAACTTGCACAATATCATGAATCTTGGAAAGACGTTCCGCGGCGCTGTAATCAATTCTAGGTTTATCCGTGCAAATCGCGTGGGCACTTACTGAAACCCACGTGGTCTACCAATCTTCCCACAGGAAACAGCGGGTGGAAGTCATGCTGCCTCATTACTCTGTGACATCGACAATCGCCAGCAGCTTTATCTCATTTAAGCAGTGCTGTGATGTGATGTCTTTCTGACTAAGTCGAACGATTTTCATTTCACCTATGGGGACTGCGACATGACCTGGACAATTTTGCTGAACCAACAGTCCATAAATTAGCTTTCGTCCAGCCACTAAGCCCACACTACCATGTACTAGTCCTATGGTGGGTCCTGTTATTTGTTCTATTGCACACAGCCCATGGGACCACTGCTAGTGACGTGAAATTCAGCTGTCAAACGTAGAAGACAGCATCAGGAATGTGCCTTAGAGGCAACATTTAGAGCTCAGTATAGATTGTGAATATCCTGACTGCACCAAGCGTAAGCAATCCCCGATTTCTGAGGGCCAAAAGTGTCAGTGATTTTCCGGTCCTTTCTAAATGGTTGGCATTTCTCCAATCAATTCAATGATAAAATCTGCGGGGCCAAGATGAGATGCTCCTTTTTTGGTGAGAGGGTTTTGATAGGTTGCGGAGAACAGTGTAGTAGCTCACAAGCAGCAAGATAGACAATACCACTTGATAGGTTGCGGAGAACAGTGTAGTACAAACCGAGTGATCTCCGAGTGACAGGAACACAAATCTGTCAAACGGTAGAAAGAGACTATTAGCGGGGCAAAACACATGACCGTGTGAAGTTTACCTGTATGAGGGTTTGCGAGGGTCACTTTCGAACAGCTAAAAACATCATTCGAGAGCAGCAATAGTGCAACATTTACTTGAACAGGCTGCACAAGATGAGGCATCAGACTCTGACAAGATCATCAATTTTGGCCCCGAATGTCGTTTAAAATGTACACACATTTAAACTGGACATGTGCGTATTTTTAGGTAACTGGATCATCTGGCCAATTCGGTCTCACTGCACAATGTTACACACTTATACGTCCATGCATAGACTACCAAACATGGCACCATGAAGTGTTCGGACACGCATGAATGGTACTGCAACATCTTCAATGCAACCATGGTGACCCTAGCTGTATGACATGTGGGTCAATCAAACAGACTATAACTAACTATGACTAAATCTACCTGCGGGCAGTCCGATAAGTTTTGTGACGGTCATCTATTATGCCGTCACATTGTGAACCATTAAATATACGCATCGGATAGGATGGAAGTGGCTTTTTCGAGAGGGTTTTGGCAAACGAAGGGTAGATTTCGTTCCTCTTGAGTACATCTTTGATGTGAAAAACAAACCCAAAATATCAGCTACCGATCTGTCGGCCTCCTCAAAATCATAAAGACAACAACCAACTAACCTAAGTCTCATTTGAACAGCAGACGACTTTGGCGTCGGGATAGTCCTTTTCAAAAACGTTTTTTTCACCTCCAGCCCTCTGGTTTAAGTGTACGTAAACAGATGTAAGTGCATGAGTTATCCTCATTTATCTCAACTGTCAAAAGCGACTATTCGTCACGATCACCATACTGTACTGTAGAAATATTAGACCGATCGGCACTTTACTGAATAATAAGAATCAACCGCAGAGAAATTCATAAATTTTGTGTTCGGCGAGTCTCTAGAATCGCCATAACAGATGGCCTGAGGTGCGTCACGTAGATTGCTGCTGGGTAGCCAGCCCGAAAATGTAAACAGTGGGTGATTGTGTTGATACATGGACGGATTTCATGCGGCAAGCACATGCAAATACGATTCTGCAAGGGATTTTTGGCCTTCCTCAATGTTTTGACTAAAGGAACTGTCTAAAAGTTGAGAAGAAGCGGTTGATATGTGCATACTTGCTGCTTTGGAGTTCTCCAAAGATTCGTGCCGTTGCTGCCTTTGCTGGTTCAACACAAATTGAAGACAGCTGTATGGTGCTTCTCAGTTTCTCAGTGTAAGTTACTGTCACTTGCGCGATGAAAGCCACATTTGGAAGCCCCAGGTTTTTAAGTTTGAAGTTTAAGCGCTCTAAACTACCGCAAAAGCTGATGACAGTATTCAACCACCTCTACGTTCTTCATCATAACTTGTTTCCGACTAACCCCGTAACATAATTGCTTTTACGACCTACCGGCTAAGTTAGCGCTTTGGACGTGCATTTTGTTTCAGCGCGTAGCAACCGTGCGCGGTTTGCTGAAAGCATTATAAACAGGAACAGAGTGATGTGACTTGCGCACTGCTGCAGGATTAGTGGTAAATGCTCCAAAAAACAACGCACACGTGCATATGAGACTAAATTTCGTACCCATGTCTTGTAGGCTTATACACAAAGCTGTGAGACATGAAACATGCACTATTCTCAAAAAATGCACATCATTCGTCTAGTACTGATATGCTTGTGAAAAAGATAGGAGCTTGATCCGCCACCTAGATACACCCTCCACATGGAGCCACGAGGACCGCCTTTTCTACATGTTTCTCCTCTGGTTCATTGTGCAATCTTAGACTTTTTAGGGGTGGAATTCTCTTGTCCTCATTAGCCAGTGAATTAGATCAATCGGTCCCTAGTGGAGTACAAAGCTTCCGTAAATTCGTGTTTTTCCTTGTCCTGGCTTGCGCTAGTATGCGAGTTTTACGAACGAAACCGTCTTTATCCAATTTCAAGCGGATCAAGACGCTACAGCACTGCTGAGTCTGAAACTAAGGAAGAAACACACTTATGCAAGATCCTTCGAAGGGAAAACAAACAAGGGGGAATAAAGAACATGGGTTTAAGGAAGCGTAGTACTCCATAGAAAATGTTGTCGCTAAACGTATTGAAACTGACCCAAACTACTGAATATTGAGAATAAGAAAACCCAAGACCTATAGAACTCAAAAACTGTAACCAATGACTACAAAGACCATAGTGAACATAGAGGAGCATCCAATTAACCAGTCATACACAGAGATCAACCACCTTAAAGAAGACAGGAAAGCACGACCAACCAATCAAATCGGAACAATCAGACCATAACATAATACAAATTTGGAACAAACCAAACCAAACACGGGACGCGAACTGCTAAAAATAGGAGAAGGATGCCCAAATAGTACATCAAATCGGAAGAAAGCTGATCACAACATGACCCGAATTGTGAACGGACTAATCCAAACAACGTCAGATATACCAGAAGCAACCAATTCAACTATCAAAAGGAATGCAAGATATGCACACCACAACGCAGCGAAAATCGTAGACGCACCGACGGTACTATGAGACACTCAACCAGTCATATCAAAAGACGCACGCAAGTAGGAAGAGAGTATCCATCCAACTGCGTAAATGTGATGTCCCCTTATATGGTGATGAAACTCCTGCAAGTAAGCTCGGCGAAGAGATTGACAGCCATTTGATCTGTAGCCAGTTAACGCACCCGAGATGCAAATATTTGAGCTATACACAAGTCTTCCACTAGCCCTTCCGTATTACTGTTAGCAAGGCGCGGGTTAAAAAGGGATTACGTTAGCAATGACTGACGAGAACGAAGAAGTTCACTGGTTTGTGTTTGCATTTTGTGATTTTTTGGGACTGTGGTGTCATCTGGCTGCTGAGAACTTTCACTGTTCCTCGGCTTTAAAGCTGACACTAAGATTATTTTAAGTGCTATCTCTTTGTAAGTTATGCACTGGAATTTGCGTTCAACCCTGTATGCTTATCCACATGTCGGTGTATAATGACTTCTGAACTTTCAAAAAACAGTCAGAGTGTCATCACTTTCATTGTAGATGTATCTTTGAACCGCTTTCACACATTTGAGTAGTAAATGAACTAAGCTTAGTTAACTTTGCTAATTCGTGGTGATAATTTCACTTTCCAAGGAAGAAACTCCGAGAAGACTTGAGTTTCGTGCCCTCATGAATTCTAGCACCGATTTCCCGGAATTTGCCTTTAAACTGAGGACGAAATATTAAACTTATTCAGTGAAGCTTGTATTGGGCTCTCGAATAACCGTTGGTCCATCAATCCGGTATCCGCAGGTCATTTTGCTCTCCTCTTGTCCTACGTTATGATATCTGTACAGCCTTAACTTCCCTGAACAAATATGGTTGTCTCTGAAACATTGTTTGAATCTGGTGGAAACGTCGTAGCTGCTATACTGAGACGCCTATCGATGAACCAGCTAACCGCGACCCGTACACTATGTTGTTTGTACATGTGCCTTGCACGCCACACAAACCCCTTTTCTCAGAATAGGACTAGGTGGAACCGATCAGGAATCTGATTTGTCAACGAGGTATGAAAGCACTAGCTGGTAAACATAATGGGACCATTGACTGTCGCCGCCCTGAAAGGGACACCGGAACTTCACAAAACAACGATTGATGATAGTAACGGACACGACTGAGTCACACCATCAGTGATGGCTCTACAATAAGGGAAACGCCTCAACGCGAAAAAAATTTAAAGCTAGTCATTTTACAATGTCTTCCGATGAAACAGCACGTGTACGCTAGTAGAACATAAGACTGACGGAAACTCGGGTTCTACGCCTACCTGATAAGCTCTAGGAAGGCCGAAACTGGTTGTGAGCTGTTGAAGACTTTTCAGCAAACTTGTGAGTAGTTTCGTTTATAAAAAAGCACGTATACATACTTTTCAAGGACGGGAGGAGAGAAGTCAGGTTGAAGGCATTCATGCTTGGCTTAGAATTCGGGTCTCCAAAACAATTGTTCGAAATGTTAGCACCTGGGTGACCCGGGCGGAATTCGCCCTCTTGTCTTCATCGTCCCATCATCTTGCCACATGACTCTCGGTTGAGTAACTGAACTGAATAGTACGCACCAAGCCATTGTTGGACATGTTTAAGATGTTAGCTATGTAAATCTGACAGTCGCAGTTCCTAAAGTGATATGTATTACTGCTGGTGAGTGGAATACCGTATTACAACCCTTTTTATTTTCTCCACTTCTTTTCATAACAGAACGTCTAAGTTTGACTAATGCACCTCTGCGATGAACTTACAAGCAAATTTTCCTCACTACTCAGAGAGTTTAGGAAAGGTTATTCTGCCAGCAGACAGGCTGGGAAACACTAACGTCGACTGAAAGGCCTACTTTGATGAAAGTAGCGATGTTTATCCTCAATTTATGCTGCATTAGTTAGCGTTACAGATGCAAACCGATTTTGTAAGACCCTGCATCTAAAGACGGCATGCTGGAAATCTGTCTAGTTGGCTCAAGACACTAAATTTGACCGGAAAATCAATGAATAAGACTTTCACGTTAGCTAGTGTGGTGGTTATAGGTAACTGGAGACCGCATTGGTTTAGCCTAAAACCTGTTCAGTACATTCTTTCGCCCATGAATTATAGTGGATTCCATAGGAATCCCGCGCAAAAATTCAATGCGGTGAATTTATCAGCATAGCATATAGCTCTGATGAAATGCAACGTATGCTGTCTAATGAAGCTCAGCGCCAGTGTAAGACCGTGAATATGCTATGTACTTTACGATGCATACCAGCAGTCGGCAGCCCACGTACAAATAGGACGATACTAGACAAAAAACAACACTGTCTAGCAGATATGTTTTCGGATAACATTCAGTCTCGAGGTACGGATAATCTAACAGTAAGTCGCTTACTCATGCAGTGGATTGTCATTATGGGTTTTCTGCGTGCGTTAGCAAACGATCACTCAGCATGGTACGAACAGATGCAAAGAAACACAAAAACTGACACTATAACATACTGAGATTTGTTTGAGATGGAGTTACAAATGAGTGCTGTAGGAAAGTTTCGCAGATAAGCATGATGAAACAGATGAGAGAACGGCAAACAGATTGATGGACAGCAGAATTTGTGAAAAACGAACCCATGAGAATGTACTCCTACCACACAAAAGTCAACGCGACTAAGCATCAGGCATTCTGTGCCCTTTTGCTTTTTGTACTACATTCAAACACAATAATACCAGCAAATTTTTTAAGGCTATCGGATGTTTCCAAGAGTTCAGCCCATTCCCTGGGTCAAGGTTGATTTCCCAAGGAGAGAAAACGAAACGAATGTCACTCCTTGAAGGATGTGCTCTAAGGCACTAGCAATATTTGTCGGTAGACCATAGTCTTAAATAGTTTTCATTATGAATGTGGATGATTCCCGATCCCGACACATCAGGGAACTTTTCTCACTGGGCTAATTTAGCCTTGAAGACAGTATGGATAGTTGGGGCGAATCAGACATTATAGACATCAGACATTATAGTAATGACAAGTGCGTTTCTTCGAGCCTAATATGTCTCCGTGTTAAATAACCTAGTCCAGTGGTTCTAATCCAAGTTTATTCGGAGAAAACCAACTGGCAATCATCGAGCGTATGAAGGCTCTAGTTTGCGTACACCAGAAACATGAAAGATTACTAAGTATCCTGAGAACAGGTGAAATTCGACCCAATCCTCAGGAGAGCAGCCAAGAACACCAGGATGCCAAAGGAACTTCATTTCACTAAAGCAGAAAATATGCGGTAAGTTTCTCACATTTTTTCGTAGAAAACAACCCAGCTGATACGACATTTTGGAGTCTCATCATTAGAAGGTACTGAACGAAAAGACGTAGAAGAAAATGGATACGAAATTTTCCTAGGGCCCATACACCGTGTTGTGGGCATGGACAATATAGTGTTTCCGAATGATTCGTTGCGCGATTTGATTGAGTATCCAATTTACCGACGTTTACCCTACTCTTTTGTATTTATAGGAATAATGAACAACCTTTCAGGCAAATTGCACGAAAACGAGCAGAATATTTAGATTAACCTTGAAATCCACTGAAGGTTTATCTGAAAAAAAAACGGCAACAAATGTGTAGGTAGTGGGACACTTACACCCGGTAACGAATCTGAAGGGAACATGAGGAGCAAGCGATATTCTCGTTAGATTAAATGAGATCATATGTTTTTGCGACATCTCGTTCTTACCACATGCTTCATTACATTACTTATGTAGGTAACGTTTAGCAACTATCAGGTCACGCGAAGACCACATGGAACTGGACGTAGAAGAGACATGAAAACGGAAGTGACTAGTGTTCATCTACAATCGATGTGAACGAGCCGGCTCATCGAAATGGAAGGGATACAGGTGTTAAACGACGAAAGGAGAAGTTGAACGCGCTGGGACGTACCATATAGAAAAAAGGAAAAGAACATTGAAACTCAGTCTTGCAGGTTCACTAGGGTTGTTCGAATGTGAAAGTCGTCTACTTTTGAATGCACTAGTCCACTTTTAGTCATCTCAGTCACCACAATCTCTGTTTAGAAAAATGAATTGTGTAAGTTTTCGTGGCCAGTGATTCGAAATTCACCAAGTGGCCCACTGCACTTGGAAACAATGCGGTGTTTCATACGAACATCCCTAGCTGTTCAGCAGCAACCCTAAACAATAATCCGATAAATTCTCTGGTGCGCGCAATGATGATAGTTTTTGTGATTTACCTATGTACATGCTCGCACGTGTACGGTCTCATCTGTATGTGTGGTTCGAGGTAGTCGCAGTGGACTAACTATCCTTTACTACCGGACGCAGTATTCTTGTTGTTCTGGATGTGCACATTAGTTCTGCTACACGAAGAGCGCGTTGCACACTGCCTTTAGGACGGTCATGGTGCCTGACTGAAACTTCAGCCAACCAAATCGAAAGGCATCGGGATATAGATTATGTCGATTATCTACAGTATCTATGGCGAAATACATCCATACATCCATGACATCAGGATAAACGGCTCCATCTAATTCGGACTAAGATGCAGTAATAGAATAGATTCGAACAACATGCATGAAAGAGTTTCGTAAGATAGGTCGCTTTTGACTGACTTGGGTATTCAGGAGAAACAAGTTTAGGGCGAACTACGTGGCTCACCACAAAACATCAAGTCAAGGGAGGTAAGTTTACTATCTTTATCTATATAAATATATGTGCATATATATATATATTGATAAATTGCTATAGAGTAGTCGGTCTCGTGGGCGTCCTTCTCGCATGTTCGGAGTCTTTGAAGATGGCAATTTTGTCATTTAAGTAGCGCCCATAACAACTGGGCTCATCTGTCTCACATCGCCTTGTTTTCGGTGCCTGATATAAAACATCCACAAAAATAAGGCTAATAGACATGTGCACCGAAGTCCCACTTGTTTGACTGACCGTCATACATGCTGTCATTCAAGCTTCCAGCAGAATTTTGTTAGGCCAGTTGAAGTGAGAGTAAAGTTGGGATCATTGCAAAACAAGTAACGCGTCTTTCTCGAAGCAGTCAATGTCGGGAAATGAAAGTCGAAAATGACAGAACGTTCACCAGTCTCATTTGTCAGTTTTATCTTGCATAAAGTGGAAATTGCTTGCGACTGAAAATCGGCAGAGCCGTTGCCGAACGGATTGGAGTGTCTGCATTCCCCGTTTGATCAGGTTTTGCCTGTTGATCATATATAACATACGCCGTGTGGTGTTCCAGAGCGGCATAACTTTGTTAAGACCGAAAACAAATGGATTTTTAGGCCTGAAGATAGTGACTTTAGCAGGCCCCATATCTGCGATTCTACTTTTAAAGAGCTTCCTTCTTTGGTAAGATCCAAGTCACAGTTTTTCCTGCCCACCAAAAAAGATCTATGCATGCATTCTGAACAGTTACGGAAAAAATCGTTCGACTATGCGACTGCGTATATACTTAAGGATTTTGCATATTTTCCGAACCTTACTGGTGGCTCTTAATCGCTAGGTTGCAGGGAGGGATTCTTTGCGTAAGAAAGTGCAGTAGCGCAACGCTCAGTTGGAGGCTGTCAGGACGCGTCCAGACATGAAAAAAGCGCATGTGCAGAGAATGACGCATTCCCAAGGTCACCAGTGGTACTACACGTTTCGGACAGCAGGCGCGTTTGCAGAGCATACCCAACACGGCTTAGCAACATGGGACCAGCGGAGTGGGGCTGAGTTTGTTCACGACCGGAATACCGTCATTGGCTGTATGGAACGAACAAGTGAACCACCATAATTGGCCATTTGGTCACCCTATATATTTACGCAGAAGCTCTGTATGTTTGTCCTGACAATACAGCCTTGTCCGGGTTCTCCTTATCGCGTAGTCTGGCAGGCTCAGTGCAGGCGTAACCAATGGACGGCCACCCACGATACAACAGAGGCTTGCATTTGTTGGTCAAATCCCTGACTCATATGCATGTTTGTATGCAATTGACGAACTGATAGCACTTCTTCAGATATTTAACGCTTGATACACAGCATAGCAACAAAAGTCCATCACTTTACCTCATCTCGTGTTACACCTAATGCCACCGGCGACCACCGGTGATGTAGCATCCGGGGGGACCTATTCTAGCTGCATGCGAACCAAAACCAACTGCGTACGAACCAATCAGGATGTCTAACAACATCCGCTGGTTTCTTTCAACCCACAGTAGTAACTTATTTGAAGAACCAGCTTTAAAATTGTTGAGAACTCCACGGCGGGTTTCCCATGCTCTGGGTTCATCATTTAGGTGCAGGTCCTGTGTTTCCTTCAAACTTAAGTTCTGCTTGAACCCAAATTGTGTGCAATTCACAAAATGCACTAATTAACGAACTAATTTAGATCTCAGTAAAAGCTCAGCAAAATCTCACCTGAATCTCCTGTTTGTGTTCTTTTGGGATTGGGTGCACTGCACAGAGGACGCATCAGAATTACTCTGTTTACCTAATCCTCTGTGCTGGAACTTAACGTACGACCACTTGATAATCTGCTCTAAGTAATTAACAAAAATAGTCTGCAGACTTATGGGCAGTGTTCTGCCCGGAAAAAGTGCTACAATAACTAGAACATTCTTCTAGTTTGAAAATGAGGTGACCGTTGTGCGAAGAACATCCGAAACAAGAGATTCTGCTGAGATTCTACTGAGTCTTCCGTTGAAACCAAATTAGTTTGCAAACGAGTGTATTTCGCGAACTGTGTACAATTTGGGTTCCAATAAAACAAGGTTGACAGGAACTCGGGGACGAAATCTAACCGGTGGTGTGCTGTCAAAAAGTCTTCATCAATCTTATGAGTAAAGTTACATCAAGCAAACTCAGGCACTTGTCCCATGCCCATTCAGGCCTCCTCTTTCTTAAAGACCTCCAACGAAATACCCAATAGACTTTTTTTCATGAACACAAGACAGCCGACAGTGAGCTTTAGCCGAACGGTTTACACTTCATCTACTAACCTCGAGGTTGTGAGCTCGAATTATCCAGGGGATTTGTCAGTTGCACACTGCTGATAGGGATAAAACACCTCAAACCGCTTTTTTGTTTTTGTATAGATTAACTCCACTTACAGGACAAAAGAACAGGACAACTACCTTGTATAGACACAATGCACTACTCATAAGTTTGCAGAAAATTCTTCAACAGCCCACGGCCGTCCTTCCCACTCTTGGCACTCATCAGGTTGGCGCAGTCCACGAGTTTCCGTCAACATCATGTTCTACTCGAACCTGAATACCACGAAATGAGCGAACTACACTCATTTGAATACCAACTGGCTTTTGACGCGAGACTCACCTGGGGCCTAGCTAGTTGGTACGGTAGTCCAGACGCCGCGATACATTGTACGGACTGTCGTACCAATTGAAACACGAGGCGGTCTGGTGCAGCACATTCAGTTGCTTAAGAATATCGCAAAAGATAGTCATCTGGGTTCCAGATGAGTCTACCATCAAAACCAAATCAGTATGCAAACCAGTGTAGTTCGCTAAGACAAACGCCTGTTTGATCTGACTTCAGGGCCTCATGTACTAGGCACCACTTGTCAGGTACGGAGATAAACGGTGTTAGGCCTAGCCAGCAAGTTCCATCCTACTTGGTGTACCCAATATTGAATACATTACCAAACATGCACATATCGGTCTATTCGACTCTGAGAGTTTGCGAAAGTATATCACCCCAAGCTAAGTTTTTCACTACCTCATCGTCGTTATTACTGTCAGCCAACTAGTTTCACTAGGGCTTCGTTCCCTAATTTTGGACAAACAATGACTGATAACATTTGACAAATGCGCTCCAAATTCAGTGTTTTTTCTTTAATTTCAGATACTTTTATCTCTTTCAATTCAGGTGCTAGTCGTCCTGACCTCACTGACTTTTCCGGAAACAAGGATTTGTGTATGCTATTCAGTACATGGGTTACTCAAATTTTAGCGGGTCACGGACAAGGATAGTTCCATTTTGGGGTTAACTGAGAGCAAGCCACTTGTGGTAAAAAGGTGGGTGTGAACGAGCAGCGCCGGTACCACTTAGACGGTCAGGCAGGTCTCCACAAAAACCGAAGTTGCTTATTGATGGCATCATGAAAAGGTCTGTCCCACGCTATTCACAGAGAGCGACTAGTGTCATTGAATCGACTCTCGGCAAGGAGAGTAGTGAAATGATAATAAAACGAAAATAGCAATAAAACCTCCCACAATACTCACACTATTCGTCGAGAAATACAACTACGCCCTTCAGCACTATGCATATGAACGCTGTCAAAAGGACTTGAACATGCATTAGGCTGTCTATTTTTCTCACCACATCACTGTGAAAATTTGTCTTGTTATGTAACTTTAGGTTACGGCTTCCAAGCATGTCAGAGTGCTACGACGGATCGAACCCAGGTTATCGTTCATATTTGTAGTTCTACTTCACCTCAGTTAGATAACATACTGAAACGCTGAAAACGACCTAGTGCGAAAGCCGTGTTGCCCAATCACGCGTACTGAAATGAACCGATGGGCGCTGAGCACACTAGTTCTATATGTTTTAGATAACAGATTGACGGGAAAGTTCTGTGAACAAACTTCCGGAGAGAGAAAAACAACAAAATAACGTATGGGAAGTGCAAATTTGGAGATAAGTGACTTAAGCTGACTTAATTTAGTGGCGGAACTAAACAAGAGTCGGAGGTATCTAGGTCAAGTCAGCAGCTTTGTTCAGAGGTTCAGGCGTATGGTTTACATGCTCAGCAACACAACACAGTGGTTTACACCACGTTACGTATCTGCGGACGAGAAGACCTCAGGTACAAAATTCCAGCTAGACATCATAGCGAGAATTTGCAGTGTGACCATGAAGGGAATGATCGAGTAAGATAAACGATCGACATCCTTTGGCCTGTCTACTGTCCAGTAATCTAAAAACACGTTTTCTGGCGTGAAGACCTCGCAAAGCTCCCAGTGAACTGGCCGACTAAACAGCCTGATGTGTGCCAATTCATGAAGGAAAGACCAAGTCATTTTCCTTCGTATACCTATAATGAACGGTATATGCGTATTTTCCCGGCGATTAGCATAGAACGCTGGATACCTCCACTCGGACTTTGTCTCTTCGAATCGTCCCACGTTACAGGAAATGTTCAATGAACCGGTTGCTCTAAAACGTAAAGAGCGTCTGGTCCCGATAACTGAACTCCGCCTTTTTTGCAAGAATGGATGTCATCCGAGTGTGGAAGCATTATATGACAGGATCTTAGAGATCCGGTTCGAAGGAAAAGTCCTCCAGGCATAGACCAAATCGATCGTATCCCCAGCTTTACATAGGCTCCACTTAAGGCTCGTAGAAACTATCGGGAGGCAAAGTTTATTCCATTCATGGCTAGAATGTTTGCATCCATTATCTTCCGTAAGTCCTCCGACACACGAGGAGTGGAACAAGGGCCCGCTTTCGCACGGGTCTTAGCCGTGTCGATCAAATGTTGACACTGTCGGCCGCTAGAATATCGCCGCACGCATTGCAGACCAACGATTATTAGGTTCTTGATTAGTATAGTAGCATTTATCCCTGCGTGATACATGACTTTACGGAATTACCTGTTAAAGCCTGCAGTAACACTAAAATTTAGTCAGGATTTCTGATTGGCTTTCTAGCGCCTTTGCTATGTCCAGTGGAGAAAGACAGTTGATATTGACTTTGCGGATAGCACATCTTATCTTGAATGACTTCACGACTGAGGAGGAAAGATACGGCACGCGTTTTGTCCGCTCAAAAGGCAAGATAGTAATATAGGACTGACAAGAACTCAAGCAAGCGATGACGTTTTCACCTTGCCGTAAAATGAGCCTTCAGTGTTGGTCACTGACATCCTCGAACTTGCCTCTGGGGTGCAAACAAAACCATGAGCCTGATTTGGAGAGGCACTTGCGCTCTCGAGTACATGTTGTCAGATCTCCGCAACAGAGTTATGCTGCACTTAGAGATGAGAAAAAATAAATTAGGCTTCTCATAGGCATGTTCTTCTGATATTCTAGTGATCATGTGGAGCTACGCAACGAACAAACCTGCCTCAAGTTAGCCCAGGATGGTCGCAGTCAACAGCAGGAATGCCTCCACTGTTAGGACGGTAATCGAGCACTTCAACCATGCTCTGCATCCGCCTGACTAATAAGTTTCAGATCGGTTCTCTTTTCGCATGCAATGGTTCCTGTCTAGGGAGATACCTTTAACTGGTCCCTTGATGTATATTTCAATGACAAACTCCATCCTGAAGGTGGCCTCTCCAGACGGGTTCATGTGTGTAGTTGCAGTTTGTTCGGGGATTGGTAGAATTCGTATCCACGTCACCCTCGATTGTATGATTCTCTTCCCTTCTGGAGCAATTATTCCGGTGGACTCACATCAAAAGGGAGAAGCACTGGACGAGCCTGTCACCACTACTCCACTAGCGCACATTCGGGGCGACTGAACAGGGGAAAATATTCACGCTTCAGCGATCTGAAAAGTTTTTCCCAGCATCTCGAACAACTCACTGAGTGACTGACCCGCCGGTCAGGACTTCAATTTAAATACAGCCCGTCGAAGGATTTTCGATCAGTTGTAGGTAACTGAGGGATTTGTGGTTAAATTCACATCATCCATGTTTGAACAGCCCTCCACTTGTTCTGGCGCAGAAAGGAGCATGTGATAAACAAATGGTAAACCAGTCAGTGTGTACGCGGGAACATTTTCTGGGCACGTCTCACTTTCACTCCAATCTTCGTTGAATCTGACGCTGCCTCAGCACTGCCAGCTTATTTGGATGAGTAAGGTGAAATATTTCTTCTGTGACATGCGTTTGGAAAACACTCAGACAACTATGAGAAAAATACTTTTATAGACAGCTAGATTGCTGACAGCAACGTGAAGTAAAAAGGAAGCCCCGCACGGTTTGAAGTATAAACTGACAAGTATAATTGTTATTAGCCAGGAGGAGAATAAGCGAAAACAAAAGAAAGCTGCAGACAAATGCGGCGAAAGACAGGCATCAGGAAAAAAACACAAATAGCGGTTAAAAGTGTCGGGGAATAAAAAAAAGCATGCTAGAGCAGTAAAATTAAGGATGAGAAGCACCTGTGGGTGTCTGTGAGAGAGTGAAAATCCTACTGACCGGCACGCTCACGCATTTTGTCCAAAAGCTGAATTAACTGGCTGTCAAATCGGGGTCGCTTGCCAGGATCGTCTTTCAGACAGAGTTCTATTAGGCGTGCGACACGTGCGTCCAGTTGGGGAGGGATTGGGAGACGAAGGTTTTCCGTCGCAATCTGAAGCAAGACGAAGGAGAAGCGGTAAATAAGTTAGTAGACCTGATGATGATGATGATGATGATAAAATCGGGGTAAACACATTCCATCCTAACGGGCGTATCATCAAAACTAGAGCGAGCTTCTCGCGGTAGAGGATAGCCCAATTGTGAAGTACGTCTATCCAGCAGCTGCACCATTTCGTGAATGGAAATGAAAATTGCGTACTAGATCTTTGTGCAGCTCTCCGGTCAAAATTATTATCGCTATTACAGCGAACACATCGTTACCGCGTTCCAATTCAGAATACCGCGGTGTATGAAACAGTCCATTTTGGTCTGTATTGTTCCAATCGCATATTCCAATTAATCCGGTCAAAACAGTCAAAATTAGGTCCGTTACAACTGCATCCGCTCTTTAGGGGGAAATTCTAACCTGGGAGATGGAAGCAAGAACTGCCCATGGGAACACCAGTGGTTCGAGTCCCGTATCCTAAAATGTGGTTGCTTCAGTTAGTACCAATGATACCAACAGTTTACATGATAGCTATGCGCCAAAAAGAGAAATAACGTAGACAGTAGAGCCCCGTAGCCCAAACCTTACACGGATTGTGTCATCAGTGCGCACAACTGCAACGTTACTAGTGATAAACAGTTCCCATCAGTCGGAGGTTCTTGCTACAACCTTTGGTCACAAGAAGAAATGTACTATGGACACGGAAAACGAGGATTCGGTGAAAAATAAGGAGTTGAGCTTGATAGTACGAGTACTAGCTGAAAATGCATGTCAACTATGCACTTTAAGTGAAGTTCAACTAACTGGCTGAAGGAAGTTTCCCTTAAAACGAGCATATTTTGAGTTCTGTACATTGTTCTTACAGGTACTTCATACTACTAACAGAACACAGGAATGTTATTACCGTGACAGCCACTCTTATGAATGTGCTTCTGGCGGTATACAGTGTGTATAGAACCAACCTACCCAAAGTGGGGACAGGCCACAAGTGTCATTTAATACACTTTGGGTGACAGGACAATGCAATGTGATATTTTTGAAGTTCCAATGGAGAGCGGCAGTTGAGCGAAGTATCGATTGGTTCACCAATTCTATTCAACCAAACTATGTCAATGAAAGAACAAGGTGTGGTTACTTAGGAAATATAAAACATAAAACTTTTGGAATCTCTGGTTACAACCCAACGGGAACGTAACGAAATTGGATCCGGTACTGAAGAAGACTGTTAAACTCCAACCATGCTGCACGAAATTCGTGAACTATGTTGTCTTTTTTGCTAATTTAACTGGCGGATATGTGTAGCACATGGAAGACTCTGGAGAATTTGTATCATGCAATGAATTGAACAAATAAAAATCCACCGAGATTTGTAACAATCGTGGGCAATGAATTTTTCAGTCTGAAATATCAATTCTTAAGCGACGGTTATTTCCCTGTGTATACCGTTACAACAACTGTTCTCTCAAATAGACTCCATCACGTTAAAAAATATCAACTCTTAAGCGACGGTTATTTCCCTGTGCATACCGTTACAACAATTGTTCTCTCAAATAGACTCCATCACGTTAACCCCCAGAGAGCGATCCATCCGAATGGAAGCCATTTCCCTGGAGATTCCACACTGGTGTATCACATCGGCCACGAATTTGGCGTCAGCGTTCCCCGTAGAAGAGATGCATCGTGGTGCGTTCTCTTCAGAAAGATCATTATAGAATGAACACTCCTCTTCGTTCCGAACGTTTGAGCAGAAGTCCATGTTAATGTCTTTGTACGCTGGGATAAGGATAGCCCGTTCACATGTATACGGTGTACAACACGACGTCATCAAACGCAAGGCTTAACCATTATAATTATAAAAGAATATCGAAACTGTGACGTCACTGTGACGCGTTAGTAACAATCCTGTTCATGCATAACATTAATACGAGAGGGTCTCCTGTCATGTAGAACAAACATCCGATGAAACTCAATACGATACACAGACGAACAGTGGCAGAGAACAAGGGTGCCAATCGAAAGTAGGATGAGTGAGGTGAGCGAAGTTATCAGGAAACAAACGTGAACAAACAGGTTATTGAACAGGACGAAAGAAGCTTGAACGCGAGAAGTAGTCGACAAGACTTTATATAACTACGAGATAAAAATCACTATACCCAGCCAGCAGGTCCACACAGGAAACCAACGACTGGAAATCATAGGGTAGCGTGGGGAAAGAAGAAACAGCTGTTGAATAGGGCGAGGAAAATAAACATGCTATGGCCAAATGAACATCCTACAATGAGAAGCCATCCTCATGGACAAGTTGTGGTAGCGTTCCTAGATAACCAAGGTTCAGCGTGAAATCTTTGCTCTTGTGGAATACCTCCGACAAACAAAACACAAACGAAACGTAAAACAAAGGGGACGCGGGCATGAAATAGCATACAGCACACGGATGGCTATCAGTCACAGCTTGAATAGTGGAGCAAAATGGTAGGCCACAAATTGTCCGTTGTATTCAAACGCCATGTGTATAAGGCCAGTCGACAAAGATACGAAAGCAAGTTGTAAACCCTAAACTAAAAGTGTTGACCTAAGAGGAACGCACTACTAATGAGGCTGCTGGGAACTCTTCAACAGCCCTTCTTGGGGATCATCAGGTGTGCGCAGTCCCCCGGTTTCCGTCAACACTATGTTCTACTTGAGCCCAGGCGTTCTTATGACGGAAATGGTTCAGAATAACGATCGCAGTTGACGATTATTTTAGTCACCGACTGTGGCACGATCAGTGATCGTTGGGGGCAAGTAAAAGTCCTAAGGTTCTCCAGCGGAAACTTGTAACAGAAAAGTCACGCGTTAGCGTAAACTTTGAGAGGTCAACCCGGCCTCCAATACGGCCGTTCGGTTGTTAGCGGTTTAGCAGAAAACAATCAGTTACATTTTTGGCTTCACTAGCCAGTGAAAACGAGTCAAACGAAGATTCTACGGAGTAAAACCCGTGAAACGGTCTGTTTGTCATGCTATCCCGACGATGAAAAGAAGAGCACACTGGGATCGTTAAAGGATCCTCATAACTAGACAACTAGGCTGCTATGGTCTAGTATTTTTGTGATAGTAATTGCCCACCGAAAGGGAAAAAACTGAGCGACGATCATACAAGCCGAAAAATGTGGCGATGAAACAGGTGAAGAGGAACAGACACCGGGATTCATACGAGGCGCTCAGGGATATCCAAGACGACTTGGCTGTTCGTTACTCAGCCGGATATAGCTATGTTTCCCAGTATAACAGAGCGACCGCAGTAGCGTGCCGAAAAGTAAACACTTGTTGCCTTGCTCCAAAGGACAATCAAGACCAGTCGCATTATTCTTTGACATCAGTTCATTTAGACTTGTGGGGCAAACTAACTTCTCCGGGAGACTGCCGACAAAACCCCGATAAATGCGTTTATTTTCATTCAAGGAAAGTTCGGTAGCTCCTCACGAGTTTCTAATATTAAGGTTTACTGCCACTTCAAATGGAGCTACTGACCAATATTGCCTTGGTCTGCAGACTCCGTTCTATCTCTTATCCGGTGCCATTCAATTAGCGCCAAGGCAATACTGTGAACACAATACGTTCCGACAAGTGGTACGAATGTGGTTTGGACAGTAAGTCTCACGGTTCTTTTCGCCCTGATGTTGAACCTGAGTAACTGTCACTCGCGAGACATTACTCTTGAGATTGACAGACCGATATAGCTCACTCGAGTTTGTTGGATAGTGGCACAGTTTATCCCTGTGGAAGTTTGTACGGAAGAAAATATTGATGTACAAAGAGCCAAGAATGGACAATAAATAAATCGCAACCAAACCGATCGCATCGATAATCGGTAGTTGATAAATTTTTAGGATACCGCTTGAAAAGACCGAGTGGAAGGGGGGGAACCGCAGGGAGTCACAACTAATCAGATAACGGGCGAATCGAGTGTTAGGCGACTGAAACTCAAAATGACCGTCGGCCGAGTTGGACAAGTATATCAAGCTAGTCTTCATTTAAAGAGCATGAGGATGAACAAGGTTCCATGATTCGAGGAAGTAAATCTGCTACATATCACATCAATTAAAAAAAACAAAGGAGTACAGTCATATTCAGTTGTGCGGGAAAGTTTTATCCGGATGAATCAGATGGCACCAGATTTAAATGGGTGAAGTGGTTCTGTGTTGCTTTGAGAGGCAAAAAAGCTGTCCAGCTGTAACATCCTTTTGGTGCCTAGCTGCCGTGCCACCTGAGGGAAGCACGAGGGTTGGGATACTGCCAGGTTGCCCAAGCCTAGACAGGGGAAGTCGAGAGGCATAGGTCGGGTTCGAACCACGGACCTTTCGGTCAGTAGATTCGCGCTCTAACCCCTTGAGCCATCTCGCAATGAGGCAATGTGTGTGCAGGGAAAACGAGGCACTCCTGAAGAGAAACTCCATGGTAGATTCATAAGTGGCGACGTTTATTAGCAGTGCATTTCGTTAATTGAGAATAACGGGCGTCTTGGCCGCGACAGCATTTCTCAACGTTCATAGCATGTTGCCTTATATTTGTGTACTCAAAATAAATAAATCACCGACCTCGAAAAAACCGTTCCGATGCTGAAGATCCTAAGCTAGGGAAGTGCGGTGATGAGTAAAAACAAATAGGCAGCCGTAAAAACACTGCGTGCTTCACATCAGAGGAAAACGGTGTGCTAATAAAACTGCGCATTCTATCACTAAAAAAAGAGATACAAGAATGGCGGATTACACGGTATTTGCCTACCTGCATTCCCACAACCATTGAATTCATTCCTCCGAAAGGAACCATGCGAGTGACCAGTTCCCAGAGAATCACACCGAAGCTCCACATATCTGACGCTTCAAGATTGATTTCACTGGCCTTTTTCTGAAGAGCTGTGCATAAAGGAAAAGTGGTGGAATGTTACAACAGGAAAGTAAAAATTTCGTACCTACGCAACCAAGTGCATTGGAGAGTTTTGTAACAGAGAATGCAGGATTCGTTAAGTGTAACAGACGGTAGTCAACCCCTCCAGAATTCTAACTTACTATTCGGAACTCCTGTTGGGAACAATAATGACAGCTTGGTGATTCCATCCAGATAGGAGGATGCTGCTGGGATGAGGATATTGTGGGAGTTGCGGCGATTCAGACTAAGTACTACTTTGTGTTTCAGAGGGTTAGCTAATTATCACAGTATTGCGAATACAGGTGCAACACAAACCGAGTTCCAAAAGGTATACCACTGATAACAATCGGGGTTGTTGCTATTCTCGACGGCTAGTGGCATTCAGTTTTCCTCAGAGAACATTGGAAAATTGAAGTGAGTTCCAACGACGACTGAACTTTTGTTTGCAGATCTTTATTTGATACATATCCGCACCAATAATATGGCAATATCACACTTGAATCTCTGCTTCATCGTGGAGTCTTTCTTCACTTTACTAGACCAGCCGTCAAGAAGTAAGGGAAAATGTCGATAGAGAGATTGGTGTTGCTACAACATATGCAAACATGTCAATTTTGCATTGAGACCATCTAAAGTTGTCTATTTTCGTGAGAAAAATTAGCGACCACTTTTCTGTGTGCATGCAGCGGTGATGCGACCATTGTGCCAAAATTGAGTAGCAAACTAGCGCTGTGGTGGTAGGCACGAACCAGTAGTCCTAAGCGGAACCGTCGTTGTATACTCTGCCCATGCTCATGAAAAAGTCCAGTGAATGTACAGTGGGAGGCCTAAATGAGCCTGACTTTTTCTTGACGGAACACTACTCATAAGATTGCTGTAGACTTTTTAACAGCACACCACCGGTTAGATTTAGTCGCCGAGTTTCTGTCAACCTTGTTTTACTTGAACTCGAGTTGTACACGGTTGGCGAGATGCAGTCGTTTACAAACTAATTTGGGTTTAACGAAAGACTCAATAGAATCTCAGCAGAATCTATTGTTTCTGATGTTCTCCACACAAAGGTCACCTCATGTTTAAACTAGAAGAATGTTCTAGATATCCCAGCACTTTGTCCGGGCAAAACACTGCTCACAAGTTTGCAGACTATTTTTATTAAGTACCTGGGGTAGGTTATGAGGTGAGGTCCAGAACGAAGAATAAAGTGAATCGGTCGTGGGTTGTCAAACAGTTTTCAGCAACCTTGTGAGTAGATTTCTTTGTGAAAATATACTGCGATTTCTCGAAATATGAGGTAGCTTTTGTGCGGCACATCCACTTGAGGGATATCATATCTCGTGAAGACCAAACTGCTACCCAAATGAGTGTATTTGTGAACGTATATCAAATTTTGTTTAATTCATTGTAGCTTCCTTTTATAGCAGCAGTCGGTCACACGTTCTAGGACTTTGGCTTTGAGCATGCATGTAGATTTGTCCTGTTGAGCACAGGTTCGTCCCCCAATCTATGCTTTATGTTCACGTCCTATGAGTCTTTTAAGTACACTACATAAATGACAACAACTGAGACTCAATTTCCGATAAATCTGCATATTCAAGTCTTTTTATAAAGCTCAACAGGCCATAACTTAGATCACGAGACAATCTTGTCTGTTCTCATCGAGCTTGACTATTTGACGGAAATTGCCTCGGTCGAGCCATTTTTCCCGACTGAAAATGGAAGGTGTGTGTGATCGACTGCAGATGCCAACCACGATTAAGTATCGCTACTCACCCGTACGGTGGTGCCCTGACAAAACGTCCGGACTTATAATGTCCTAATGGGAGGCGATTAAACTTTTCGTTAGCCGGGTGATGCGCGATTATTTCAGGCATTAGATGTGATAAATGTTCGTCCTTGAACATTCATTCTCATTAGAGTGTCCTTACACAACCCCGAGTTCTTGAACAGAGGCGTGTACGATTCACCGTAATTTTACTGAGACCGCTCAGCTGTAACACCCTTTCGGTGCCTAGTTGCCATGCCACCCGAAGGAAGCACGAGGACTGGGATACTGCCAGGTTGCCCAAGCCTAGACAGGGGAAGTCGGGAGACAGAGGTCGGGTTCGAACCAAGGACCTTTCGGTCAGTAAATTCGCGCTCTCACCACTTGAGCTATCTCGCCGTAATGTAACGGCTGAAACAGAGCTGATAGTGAATGCTCTGCTAAGGTCGTCAAGCGGGAATGGATTGAATGAGGCTTGGTGATAACGAAGCATAGATCTGGAGATTCGACAAGCTTTGCTGCGAGTAACGGGGTGTCACAGTTATTCTAAATACCAAAGTAGGATGACCGTCCAAATGGACTGGATGAGTTTGGTTGCCAATAGAGTCAAACAATCCGTTGGCAGTCAGTCTTATCAAGCCACAGTATGCAACAAGACATCACAACAACCAGATACCCTTTCTACAACAATTGGTAAAGTGAAGTCGAATTCAGCTCGCAGTATTGGTGGATGTCGGTCACCCGCTGGCTTGAAGTGAATCGAATGTTCACATAATTCAAGTGTACGGTTGTTCTGCCGGATACATGCTATCAAGCGGCTGATGGACCTTGGTCCGCGGATGTACATCTGTACAAGTGTAACAGGGAATGAGAGATCACAACCGACAAGACTGTCACCATAGATCTGTTCGTCATAATTGTCGTGGTCAGCAAGCAGAATGGGAAACTGTGTCACAAAAGTGTCTCCTTAGTAGAAGTTTTCTACAGATAATACGTTATAACCAATAGACATCAGTCCAAGATTAACAAAGAACTTCGGTAAACTATGTAATTTAGGACTTTCGAAGGAATATTTTTGCAGGCGGTGAGTCATCTTCTCTGGCACATGGGGCAGAGTTTAGTGAGCAATCGAAGAAATTACCGGGTGTCTTTATAACTAAGACCATCAACAATTACACAAGAGAAAAGGATGTGTCAGATTTGATAGGCAGTTGCAGTGCAACCACTCTCGGCCTCATAGTGCATTCGCAGATGCTCAGGACTGTCAAGACCGTGGAAAGTCGGGCTAGACAGTATTGGGGGACGAAGAGATTCCACCAACCGGAAAAAGTCGAGAGTGGACAACCATAGATGTGGTCACACATCTAGCGAACCAACAGCACAGCACGGCATGGACGACTGCATAAGCCGATCTGATATTGTGTACAAGTGGTTGTGCCTAGTTAACCAGTCGGTTTATAACTTCACGTTAATCTGTATCAGTCTGACTGAAGAACACGTTGAACACATCGCGTCGTGTTCTAATTCTGCTAAGAACTGCGGGTTCATTCTAAAAGTCTCTAAGCACTAGAATAAGCTGTTTAAACTCAACACCTACCGAGCAGGAGAACGAAAGTTCCCAACCGTGGGTGGAATTATGAGCTATCACGGAAGAATGATATCAGAAAAACCCAATTTTATCCTAACACGCCTCCAGGCGTGGAATGTTTGCATCTGCTGTGTACATATGGGCATGAAACGTAACTGTTGAAGCAAATTAGTAGCCGTACGTGCGCGACGAGAGGATTTTTCCTCCTCGTTCAATATTATTCTTCACACAACTGTCACACTGATATATTGCGAACCCGAAAGCCAGGCAAGTTAATGTAAAAAAAACACCACTACCCGCATCAAGCATGGATTCATTTACAGCAAGGCAATCCGCTTAGGCTTTGGTCAATCAGGTGCCACGTACATGAATTGTGCCTCAATCTACAATGCCATTTGGTCTGATACAACAACCGATACGGTTCTACTGAATGTCCAGACAACATGACGACGGTGAAACGTCACACCGACCTGGTAGATCTCATCACAAACATAAGGCGTACACTTTTCGCAAAGAAAATTCACACGCCGTCCATTATTGGAAGACATTTCACTTGTCCGCTGAAAGTCTAGTATGTAAAATAAGTTACGAAATGGTTTGGTTTTCAAGATCTGGCGACAAGCGGCGCAATTTAGATTAAGCCACTCAACACTTTCAGGAATCGGGAACTCTCAATGGTATAATAAAACACCAGCGACCGTAGAGGGATCGATCGCCTCTAAGCCGAGTGTGGAAGAGGCGACAGACTGGGGTCTCGCGAACCACTGGTCCATTAAGTAAAGTACCAAAGAGATGGCAAGACGATTTTCATACCTGTAATAGTTCAGCGTTTCAATGACGGGGACGGAGTTTTCAAGTAACAAATGATTAAGGTTTATGAATCACGTTTTAAATTTTTCCATTGCGCTATCAAATGCAATTATTGTTGTCATCTGTTGCGAAATTATGAGTGCCTACGACGACCGCAGTTTCAAATCGCCATCTGATCTTGACGACTTGCTGAGCAATGTTTGATGTAGTCCACCATATATGTGATTCAGAGGTAAATGGTGAAGCTGCACTTGGTTTAAACTTGTGTCGCAAAAGTTCCGTGATGTCATGCGAGGCAACCTAAAGGGTCGCAGCAGCTAAGATGGCTTTGTTGAGTTTGGCATCTCTGAATTTACTTGCCACTGTGCTGGCATTCTACATTGGATGGCCTACTGAAAACAATAGTGTAATCTTTTCGGATCAATAGCATAAAGACAATGTCGGGCTTTGAGCCGCACAGGTACAAACCAAAAGTCATTCACGGCCTTACATGTGACGACATTCGTGTTCATACCCACTTAAATGATTCAAAATGAGCAAAATAAAGATACATGCATGCACGTGGTTGTCACATCACCAGTCACAAGGTAGCAGCGATTGTGGGTTTCCGTGTACCTGGCCTACATAAATCCTGACAACAAGCCTGAAGAGCTACTGCGCTTAACTACATCACCAGCACGCCGACTGCAGTCAAGCCATACGCTCAAACAGAAAAGGAGGATGTAGCTCGTCTCGATCAACTGAATAAAAACAGATAAAAATCAGCTAATATGGAATACGTAAACACGATGCAAACCGAAAGAGTTCTTTGACAGGACTCGAACCCGCACCTCAGGACAGCTCTTTCCCTGTCCGAGTACGTGTCGTACGTTGACTCAGTGTAATGTCCTTGGTCTCTACCTTAAGTTGTTACCTTGTGTTGGTGGCGGACTTCAGTGCCGCAATGATCCTGCGGGGGTTACATTGGCTGGAACGCAGTTCAGGAATGCTAATAGGAAGCAGCAAGTCCTCCTACTGTGAGGAATCATATTAAGGGGCGATTTGGAGACAAAGTCGTACTGCCCCCGGCGATCAAAGTGTAAAGGCAGTAAGGTGATTCTTTCAGGCGATTAGTATATCAATATTTATGAAAGTAGAGATAACGATTTACCCAAACAAAATCCTACACCCTCCCACTGCCTTGTCGGTCAGACTTTTGAGTCAAAGGCTCAAGGTGGGATAACTCAACCAAACCCATCTCTTCGGCATGGGTAACCGAGAGACATCATTCTCCCCTGCAATTCTTTGTTCACCGGCCTCACTCATACCTCCTCCCAAATCATCTAATGATTTACAGTGCTCAACCCATCTTCCAGTCCCCTAACCACTGTTTCGTGTTTAAATCATCGCCCAGCAAAATACACCGAAATATTTTCTCACTAAGCCCCAAAGATCTTATCTACGTTGCGGCCGTTAAGGTCTGTACTCTCCGTCTAATTGGCAACAGGCTTGTCATGCTGAAACCTTGCCTTCCCTCTTTGTCAATATGTGTTGTTGTATCACTGACACACAAGTCTACTTCGGTCGTGCACCTCAAGCTGCTTAGGATAAGCTAAGAACATCCACATGTCACTATTCGGGCACCTGGTGATCCCGACTCAATGGCTCGTGGTATCTAGGGTGTGGGAACTGAACTGTCCCAATGCTGAAAGCGTTTTAATGGACTGAATCACAGTAAAGTCGCCTTTGCACCATACGGTTGTCTCGTTCAATTAAGTTCAATTCAGGTCGATGCGGTAAACGATGTATGAATATACGCTTCGACGGATCGCGTAAGGGCCAGATTTGCCAAGATTTGTCGCAGCTAATTCGATCGGCAAGTAGAACCTCTATAGTCATCCTGGCAAGAAATATCGATGCCCACTCAGTCCGGATGGTAGATTTGAAGTTGATACTCAGCATATCCACTCAGTCCGGATGAAGCACAACTAAATGGTAGATTTGAAGTTGATACTCAGCATACAGAGGTTGGCGAGCGACTTCCTAAATTGTGTGCTTAACACCACCTGTTTCTGGTCAGTAAGAACTTCCAGCATAAACACACAGATCGACTTATCCGGGAGCCACCAACGCAAGACAGTCATGGACTCAAACGAACCGTGTGGATATCAGTCACAGATAGGGAGTCTCATTTAAACAGTGGCATTCCTGCTGCGGTATGTAACTTCACTCCGATCATGCCATTGTGCGGGCCCGATTATCACTTCGCTTTCCCTTAGCATTACGCGTGCCAAAGCAGAGCAAGTCCCTTCACAAACTTAGACGAGTTTAAGCATCTCAACAGTATTTGGCTAGAAACCTATTCTGCTTGGCCTTGGGCAACCTGACAGCAGCTCAGCTTTCGTGTTTCCTTCGTGTAGCATGTCGGCTATGCACCGAAAGGTCGTTAAAGCTGAGCGATTTTTCTTAGAAAGCTAGTGTAAACACAGTAATGCTGACGAAGAAGGCTGATTGCAGGTTGAAAGAAGCGGGTTAACGAAGCTAATGCTCCCAGAATCGTCTATCTAAGCCATCCGACCAGACGTGTTCGAGATCGTCAGATCTAATTTTTCCGAGAAAAGCCATAGAAGCAACTAGTGATTATAATGGCTCATGTAAATCCTTCAAATACGGGGCAACGAAGAGCTTGAAAATGAAGAACGCTGATGGATTGTGAAGGTCAAGGAGGTCTTCCAGCTGGTCCGATCAACCAGTTAAAAGAAGACGAGTGCCAGATAAACTACATGAGAAAAAGGTGGAACGGCCGAACACTTTAAAGAGGTTTCCCCTGACTTCATTAAACACATTCTCTAGAAGAACCCATCAAACATTGACAGAAAACCCAAACTACCCGCCACCAACAAATGTCATTCCTCCGATGTGACAAGGCACCTAGCTCGAATGGTGTGCACCTCATTCTTCAAAGGGGATGAAGGCCCCTTGAACAGTCTGAGGACCATACTTCAGAAGATTTGAAAGGATAATAGAATACCAGAGGAAAGGAGCGTCATTACAGTGATTCCAGTCTTCAAAAAGGGCGCAAGGACGTCATGCAAAAACCACCGTGGCATAAGCCTGGTATCCATCGCAGTCAAGGTGCTCTCTGGAATTAATTTGCACAAGTTGACCGATTATCGGGCGTTTACGCATCATGAAAGCTGTCGGAACTCCTAATCAGCTACATAATGAGAGGCATAACATTGAATAACATTGTTCTTATACGGTCTCCCAATGGTAAGCAAAATCGATGCTTCTGAACAAAAGTGTGGGTTTTCACCGATTGTGACTTCCACGTAAAAAGCGCCTACGCCATCAGAATAGGTAAAATTATTCTGGATTGTTAACAAGTTCACCTATTTAGAGATAGCTCCATGATTAGAGGACGAACTTACTACCGGAAGGTCCGTGGTTAGAACCCGACCTCAGCACTTCGATCGCTACAGTCTAGTTCTGGTCAACCTGGAAGCAACTCAGATCCCACGCCACCCTCGAGGTTCATGACAGCTATTGCAACTGCTGAATGATTTCTTATTAAACTCATTAATACACCATATGGCTAGGTCGTTTTCGTTGAACGTCGAGAGAACTATCTACGCATCAAAAATCGTTTACGAACTTCCGACTCGATTGAAATGTAAATCACTCAGCCACAGGCAGTTTCGGGCCATCTACCACGATTAGGACACCGATAGTTATGGAGAAATTCCAGTGTGGCGGCAGATGGCAGCCAATGATGAAACTGAGAATATAAGATGGTCGACCATTCCTGAGGAACCTCGCTTTTGAATCTAGTTTAAATTGTTTATTTATTTTGTTATCTACTACTTTTGTTTCTGTCTACAGAAATCCAAATCAGATTGACGGCGGGGGCCCATGTGCTGAAGGGACAGTTCAAGGGTAGAAATGATAGCGTTGATGATAGTTGCTTACCTAGGAAAGCTCACATCACCAGTATGCAGTGTTCATCAGAGCAAACATACCTTCGGGGGACATCCAAGCCGGGTTGTATTCGCGCGCCTTCTCATGGAACGAAAATTTGTAGTCGGCCATGTCGAGTCGAGCTACCAAAAATTCATCACGATAAGCCTGGGAATCACCAGCATTCTCCTTTCCATCAGAATCTACAAGGCCCACTTTAGCGATATCTTCGTCAACCTGGAAAGGAAAAAAAAGTGACCTGGAAAGTGCTATAGTAGTAATACAGTAGTACAAACAGTAAAAATGGGAGACTATTTTCACTATTTTCCGTAGATAGACTAACCTCGTCAAACTCAACGAAGTGGAGCCTTCTAATCAATTTCAAAAGTTCTCAAATAAATAAATTGATAATAATAATCGGCAGTGATGCATCAGTGTCAACACTGATGTTGCCGTCTTTGACGATGTGAATAATTGTTCAGCTGTAACATCCTTTGGGTGCCCAGTTACCAGGCAAGCCCATGGAAACACGAGGGCTGAGATACTGACAGGTTGCCCAGACCTAAGACAGGATCGGCCGAAAAACCAGGATTGGGTTCAAACCGCGGATCTAAGGGTCAGTTGTGAGAGTACCGTGGACAAAATTTGACTTAAACTTCTCCTTCTTAGTACAATATCTATGGTTTCGTGCATCAAGTGCTAGTCACCTATCGTGGTATGCTAATAGGCCAGTTAGATGTCTTAACAAAGGGTGTATTGAACGCTGCTAGGGACAGGATACACGTGGCTTGGTGCACACCTAGCTTGTCTTTGTATGACCAGAGTTCGCATAGTGTGCCGTTTCTGAAAAATGACAGGTAAGCCTTGTGCTGTGAGGTATATTGTTGGAAATGTGATACTAGTTACTATATCTGAATTTACATTGTAGGTGGAGACAATGGGAGAGCGCCTTTTTTAATGATAATTATCAGGAAGGTGTGCAAACCTTTGTGAGTTTCTGTCACTTACTGGCGCCCGTTTTACAGTACGATATTCAGGGTAAAGAACGACTGCAAGCCAAGTGAGGCTTACTGGAACACGAGGAATTAACAGATAAGACCGATAAATAACGGGAACAGAAGCTACCCAGTCTATCAAGTAACCCAAAATTCCATCTCCAAGCAAAAGCCGAAACTAGATTGATGCCGGGTGACAAACTTAGTCAAGCAAACCTGAACAGCTTATTGAATATTGTTCCGCGGGGCTGCACAATTTCCCGCAAATTTTAACAGTCATAGGAGGACATGGAGATGAGTATGTGAGGATAAGCATTTCCGATTTTTTGAACAACTCGAGAGAACACAGAATGGTCAGTGTGGATGAGTCCGTCGTGAGCACAAACAGGCCGAATCCCAGCAATCAACCAGGAATATGAGAATCCGCACTAAAATAACGGCACGGAGGAAGAACAATATGTAAGTCAAACAGTTTTCTTAGATCGATCGATTTACTATGACAACCATCTCTAATAATAGTAGTGGACTCACAGTGTCGCGAGATGTCACACAACATTTGTTGACAACATTTTTGGCAACATCAGTATGAGACTGCTTTGAAGTCATCTCATCCCATCACAGAAGGTAGATATCGAAAACAAAGCAACAGCACAAAAGTTTCTATCACAGACGCAACTGTTGTAGTCGTACTAGGCCCGAGTCTAGCAGGCACATTGTCACTCATTCAAATATTTACCTAACTCGCTCACCGTTGGCAGTACACTTGTTAATTTATTCAGCCAGTTAAAAACCAATAGAACAATGCACAATGCCAATTTGGGTCAGAATATGAAACGTTTCGAATAAGGATTAGATTTATGAGAAAACATTTGAACCGAATGGTACTAAATGGTCTGACAAAATAAAATGTTCCACAAAGCCTCTGATTTACAGGTGAAATATTTTGTTTGGGCTTTATCACTTAGTGAGACAGGCGCTGCATTCCAGCTAACTCATGTTGGCCCCAGTTTTAAAGAAAATTAAATACAGCGATAACATTTATTCGTCCAAAGTGACGTCACAGAACAGTCCAGTAGTCGGAGAGGAGGGTTTGTTGATATCAGCCTCAAATGGCGCTCTATCTATCGAGGATCGCTGTGCAAACTGATGCTCCACCATTATGGTTCTTCTGGACGTTCGACCAGCCTTCGATTTTTCTGACAGGTGCTGCATTCTAGCTAACTCATGTTGGCCCCAGTTTTAACGAAAATTAAATACAGTGATAACATTTATTCGTCCAGTATGACGTCACAGAACAGTCCGGTAGTCGGAGTGGAGGGTTTGTTGATATCAGCCTGAAATGGCGCTCTATCTATCGAGGATCGCGGTACAAACGGATGCTCCACCATTGTGGTTCTTCTGGATGTTCGACCAGCCTTCGATTTTTCTGACAGGCTAATGTCTGGCGTTAGTTGACCTAGAACCGTCCTAAATGTCCAACATAAGTCCTTAAGTTATTTGAGTCCGCGGCACTGTTACATTCACCACACCACATCCAAGCAATGGCTGCTCTCCAGTTCTGTTTAACTCCATGATCGAGAATACTCGCAAAACTGTTCTATCATGAAACACAAGTAGTGGTGTGAAGACTCATTTTTTAGATTACAAATCAACAGGGAAATCACTATTTAAGGAAACTTTTGGGCGATTTTTGTGGAGCTTGCATGTGAAGCGACAACATGCGAACAAGCGTTCCAAGTATGTTCTAAGGAGTGAAGCATTGCCTCTATTCGGTGTACTATGCCTCTATCCGGTGTATCCGGTGGTTTTAGACGCTTCCAGAGATCGAGATAGCTTGATAGTTTAAGAGCGAACTTACTGATCGAAGGTGTGACTATAACCCGACCTCTGTATCTCGACCCCTCCTGTCTAGGCTTAAACCACGTGGCAGTATCTGTCCTCGTGTTTTCTTCAGGTGGCAGGGCAGATATACGTGTGTGTGTGTGTTACAGTTCATACTCATTATTTAGTTGGACACTTCCACAGGTGAAAGGAAACCAACAGCTGTAAAGCTGAGTGTACACTAACTACTGCTGCACGACGAAATAGTGGCATGTCAGTCACTAATTCGCACTGGACATGCGCGGTGTTGCAAAAATAGTCGTCGAATATGCTTGGAAAACTCCCACTCACGTGTTGAGGTACACTTCTTTTCAACTCAGTGAACCATTATTCATCGTTTTAGATTCGGCTTACTTTAGGCCACCTACAATCGTAGGCACGCCCAAGATGTTTGGACAGGTAAGGCATTGTTTTGACCTGGGAACATTCCCTCCCGGAGAATAAGTAAGCGAAAGCGGTGCACTTATTGAGAATGCGTTTGTCCTTTGCCTTTCGACAGGTGTCTAAAGCCAAAATGAGACAAAAACTTACCAACTCGAGTTATGTTCATTCACAGCTGTACAATCAGAACTGGAGCGTGTCAATAACAAGTTAGAAGACTGTGTATAGGTCTTTGATATCGAACCAAACACGGGAGGAGGGCTTGTATGAGTCGACGTAGCACCATAATTTTTTAAGAGATCTATTAATTTAAAGCTGATTTATATACATATATATATATACATATATACCACCATCAAACACTGGTGCCTCATTGTGTACAGACGTGATAATTTTTGAACAGTTTGTTGAGGGTCCCACTCAAGTAAGGACAATCATAATAGTTCAGCTGTAACACCCTTTCGGTTCCTAGCTGCCATGTCACCCCAGGAAGCAAGAGGGCTGGGATACTGCCAGTCTGCCCAAGCCTAGACAGAAGTCAAGAGGCAGAGGTCGGGTTCGAACCACGGACCTTCCGGTCAGTAAAATTCGCGATCTAACCACTTGAGTCATCTCGCCCCACTCAAGTGGCCTTAAAAGAAGCAGTGCTGGAAAACTCCCTCGTTAGCAGTTCCCAAGGTGTGAAAACCAACCTCGAAAGTTCGTTGTTTGTTTCTGCGTGATGCAAGTTATAAACGATAGAGGTAATGCAGCACTTACCATGACGTGCTTTGAGTTTAGCCGAAAATTTGGAACCTTAAGTTCAGGACTATGCAGATACTCCATAGCCTTAGCGATATCGACCGCGAAACGTAAAGCTTGTCGTTGACTGATTTCCACGCCCATCACAGTCCCGTCCACATTGGGCTCATTAGGTTGATGCAGCACGTCGTACAGACTGCCATACTGCATGTAGTCACTGACTAGGCATAGTCTTGGAGTAGCAGTGAATATGGCAAGCACCGGAAGAATATTGGGATGATTGAAAATGCGAAGACGGGGAAATTCCTCTTTGAAGTCTCTGGCCTGTGGTAGGGAAGCGGAGTTGATTAGGATAGCTTTTCTAACTAAAGACATAGAAGAGGTTTTCAGTTTCTATGACATTGTGCTTAGCATAGAAGAGAACCTAAGGCCGTTACACTTTTTCCAGATATCAAACGGGACGGGTGGTGTTCAATAAGTCTCGTCATCAGTCAATAGTCTACAGATAACGAATGACTTATGAGCAATATCAACCAGCTGGGTGTGCCTTGAAAGTCAGGTGGAAGGATCGTACGGAAAATATCGAGCATCACAAGGGATTTATGACTGTCAGGGCTTGAGCAAGGGTGAACATCGATCAAGAGAAGAATGGAATCGAGAAGAAGTTGGAGCATACTCTTTCAACTGCTCGAACCACTCCCTCAGATGCACCTCAATGAGACATCACATTCCTGTTGGCAAGGTTCCAGAAAGAAGGCTGCGAAGTGTACCATTCACTCGAAGGAGAAGTATATCCAAGTTGAAGTCTGTTCAACAGCAGATGAAGATAATGGCCAGACAGAGATGGTGAAACAGACAGCAGTTGTATTCCTAATCTCAATTAGCAAGACCTCGCTAAATTGTGGACCTTTAATGAAGCAGCTCACAGTTTGTCTCCTTATCCGACCGAACACGTCTGGAGCGCAATCGAGGGAAGTTTTTTTAATGAAAATCAAGTGTTGAATCCAGCGAATAAGGATACGACTGAATTTGGAGTTCAAACAACTGACAGAAGGATTGGAAGTGTGCCGAGGGTCGTATAGTCATGCCAACCAGCATGTGTAGCGGCCCCTTCACCAACTTACATGACTGTACAGCTCACCGCCACTCACTAGATCACGAGATCTGTTTTTTTACACTCACAAATCACGCTACACGACTGTGACTCACTTGACTACACAGCTCACAATCGCCCCTAGTCACGAGACTCGCTTTTTACCCTACACTTACAAATCGCGACACACAAGGGTGACTCATCTGATATTGACTGTCTCTACCGGCCAGTAAGCGTAGCAACAAGTCATGTGCTGACACCCACGTACACGCAGACGCACTACATATAGGAAGGCCGAGCATAGTCAAGACACACAAACTCGCGCGCGCGCAGGGAGCAGGACGTCAACCGCCCTCCACAAGTCCACGGACAATATGGAACACGTGTAGCAACTATGCTGCGGAGAAAACACGTTACCGCCGTCCGGACTTTCACCAAGGGACTCTCACAACCGATAAGTTCCCTTTTGTCTTGCTCCACATTCCGCATTGTATTTATTTTTATACGTGTTGCAACTCACCACTGTCAACCATAGTAAAGACTGTTATTAGTGCATATATACCTTCTGAATCATATTATGGCTATCATCAACTGTGCACTAATACATGCACTGTGCAGTTAAGCGGCGACTTCCGAGCGCATCACGTTCACAGGATGCACTTCAATCATACCCTAAGTTGCCGTTCGAAAGTAAATACGGAGCATTCAGTACAAATATCTCATTTATTCAGTAATCAGAGATTCACTGATTCAAGGATGAAATGCAGATGAGATATTCGAGGAAAATCCGTTACTCTAATAGCATGTCACTGAGCAATAGCCACCACCGCTCGCCGGTTTCTCTCAAGTAAAGCAATTAACCTTTGATCAATTGCTAATTCTGACTACTGGACAGTAGAAGTAGTTAAATCCGGGAGGCCATTTGTACAAAGGCCAAGCGTTCGGTACGGTGCAGACTATGGAGGGAAGGCATGTGAGGTAATTGTTGCTCCATTAAGAATAAGGATGCTGAAAAGTTTTTGCGGTTTTTCTGTAACAACTGTCCTCTGAGATGCTGGCCTCTTAAATCGCGGCTTCCCTTCCCATGATGTTCAATTCTTGTTTTTCAAACTATCCAGGTCAACATAGTGGCGCATATAGCATATTTATCCTCGAGTCACAACACATGAACTTTCGAACAAAGTCGATATCACCGTTCATCTCTGAGACAGACACTTCACAGTGACATAACGTCGAACTCTATTTAGAACGAATAAGCCTGAGTTCGGCAGAAATCTGACGTCAATGATGCAATCACACGGTCAGAGTCAAGCCAAAAGTACGAGGCAGCTCGCATCATTCACTGTACGGAGGAACGAGTAAGTTTTAGAACAAACAGCTCCACTTAAATCGATGACAGGGCGAATGAAACAGGCCGACATGCTGTCATAGAAGCATGATGATGTCAAGAATCCTTCTATTGTAAGTTAGTTAATTCTGTGTAACAGTTTGAGAAAGTGATAGTCTGAATGAACATTTCAAACTGCCGCCACCTTTCCCACCTATTGTGCTTTTCTTAGCTGACACTTGTTTCGATCAGTCTTGAGACTGCAAGCCAGGCATTGTTTACGAGGCATTGTTTAAGCACTGTCGCCTCGCTGGAACCATTTTCTTCTCGTCTCAATTCGGGACATAGATCGCTGTCACCAAACTTGTATTAGGTTGTGGCCTCGTTTTGGGATGCACACGATCAAACGCCGAATTCACAGGGTTTCGGATTTCAAACCAGTCTTCATTTGGCCGACCGGTTTGTTTCGCGTTCGTACGCTGTCAAAAAGCTTCCGCTGATAAACCGACTCTGGCAGACAGTGAATGGCATAGTGGTGAATGGTCCTCTCCTTAGTAGCTGGGAAACGAGCTGAATTCCAGGTGTAGCACCCTTTCGGTGCCTAGCTGCCATGTCACCCGAAGGAAGCACGAGGGCTGGGATACTGCCAGTTTGCCCAAGCCTAGACAGGATAAGTCAAGAGGCACAGGTCGGGTTCGAACCACGGACCTTCCGGTCAGTGATTTGGCGCTAACCACTGAGCCAACTCGAGTTCACATGAGTTGCAACACGGCCGTGAACCAGGGTATGATTCGACCCCAGACACGTGTTCCAAAAGAGCTACAGTTGTGACACAAGATCGTGATCTATAGCTAGTTGACATCTGAGTGCCAGACTGGTTAAGGATTGGAGGGAGCCAGTTGACGCGACGTTAATCTTTGATATACAATTATGTTTGCGATAAATAGATGGTGATAAGCGTACACTTGTAAAAATGCGATCGCCGCTGTCAATTCCGGGAGCATCAACATTAAGTCGTCTGCTGAGGTGACCCTCATTCGTGTCAATTAGTTCAGGCTTGGCAATAAAACCGCCAACTACACAGTGATAACCATCCTCAGGATTATCGAAGGTGCTTCATAAAAGGCTTTTCTGAGTGTCATTACTGCAAGTTGTTAGGACGCAGGCGGAGGTAAAGAACAAATTTCGGGTTTGGGGTCGTCGGTTGCGGATTCTGAGAGATCTGGCCTGCCTGGTTGCAGTCGACTGCCAAAAGGAATCAATCAAGCAGAGCGTCTTCAGTTTTCGCGGTCAACGCAACACACAAACCATTGAGCCCATCGGGAGCCCCTTCTGGACCATCTGACATCCGGAGAGTAAACTGAGTTGTCTTGTACCTGGTTCAAACACATTACTGTAATGTCATGTATGCGTGCTTCGGAAACACAACAGTAGAGGTTTTTTTCAGGAGGAAAGATTATAAGCAAGGCAGTTCTGTTGACCTATCTGACAAAGCCAATGGATATTAAAGGCCGCTACGTTGAACAGATGCCCTGGTGTTAGTAGTGCGTGTTTAGGCTTTGGTTCTCTGAGCAGAGAGCTAAGAATCGACGCTCGATTTAAAGACCTACCAAACAGGCGGTGTTATGTTGTCACGAGTAGTAATTAGAGTTGAAGTTGACAAATTGGACACTAGCCGCTGCTTTTGATCTGCGTGGGCAGCTGCTACTTCCCGGTTGCCCAGGTCGAAGAAGGGGATTGTTTGAGGCACATTATCTTGAGCCTTTAACTCAAAAGTCTGACCAAAAGGACAATGGTAGGAGGTAGGATTTTGTTCCGAAAGACTGACCGCAGTCTCGGACTCAGGAATCTGACCCGTAAGGCAGTGGATAGTAGGGTTCCTTTGAATGACTCTGCCTGCAGCCGATGACCAATTGGTCTGACCCGCTTGGCTGCGGAAAACTGTCCTAGCACGCAGGTGCACGAAGTAAGGCGTAACTGTTCGACTCCTGATGCCACTGCGCACATCAGTAGCCCTCTGAACAGCGCCAGAATATTTGGTTGTAAGGGTATTTCGAACGCACTGGACAATGCACCGGTGGTCGCAGTAGGTGGATGATCCGAATGTACAGAATTGGGGTCAATCTTTCCCAACCCATTCTTCTTCGGGAGAGGACAGCACCACTGCTTCCATAGATAAGATGTTGGTTTCCTGGAAGGAACACCTCATTAACTTCGTACCCTATGACAGAGGACAGTACAACTTTACCCTCAGATCGTCACGTACTACGACTACACGTGGTATGAGGACTTGCTGATTTTTGTCTAGTCGCTCCCCTTTGATCTCGCTGTCATCGTTAAAGCCTGAGAAACAAAGTTTCAAGCAGTTTTGCCCACGTGATCATTACAGTACTCAAGACCGACCACCAACTCGTGGTAGTCATTTCGATTTCCTCCACCTGTGACTAGCCAAATAAGCGCCTTCTACGATGATGGAATTCATCCCCGAGTATCATCTACATCATGTTTCTGTAGAAATAAAGGCACGGATACAAATAAGGTCCGAGTGTAAAGAGTCGTCAGACTGTGGACATAAAAAGCGCAGTTTGAGACCTGGGCGTAATGATGCATCCAAAAAAACTCAAAATGGACCTGAAACGTTGGTAAGAGAACATATACCATATACTCACAAGGGCAAACGCCTCTCTTCAGACATGCAAAAATAGTGTGAGAAACTTACTTGCCGAATCGTGCAATTGCGTAATTTCAGCATTTTGACTACAACAGGGCAACGACGGAAGGAACCTTTCAGTACTTCAGCACCATGTCCATCTGCAAGCGCCCCTGTCAGTTCAACTTCTCGTGGATCCCACGACTCCCCATCTAACCGATAAAGGGTAGCATCGCGCGCTCTCGTCTTTGTTCCGATCCAGCTGGTATCCCGAAAAGGTTTGCGGCGAGACAAGTCATGACCCAGTGCTTCTGCTAGTGGGGCCAACAGTGCTGCCGCACGTGGGCGGGCTATTTCCAAGGGAGTTTCACCATACTTGTTTTCCTGCATCAAACTGGCACCGTTCTTAATTAGATGCTGAGAGACGGAGAAAAGGACAGAGAAGACACCATAATGGCTTAGTGAAACTCAAGTAAGGATGTTGAGGAATCAAATTGGATCTATCTCAAAAAGAAAAAGGTTTGAAAAGCTAATATAAAGACAAGTAGTGCGTATGCAGGTGCATACATGGGTTTCGCCATCCTCCGCAGAATGAAATGAAATAGAAATTCCAGAAGCAAGTGATGGAATTTTAAGTATAGTTAGGATAAAGTAGAACGCATGAGCACCAATTGCGACAGATAGGCCACAGTTATTGCAGTAACCTGGCCACGTCTCGACGAAGGTTTCTCGGAGCTAGCCAACGGCAAACAGACCAGCGCATTTGAACCTATTCGTGCGATAGACGGTGCGTTTATACAAGACATTCACAGGCCCTAGTTCAAGTTTTTCGACCATGGATGAAACCGAAACATTTCGTTACCTCAGAAATTTCCAAATGATTCCAGAAGCACGCATAGTGCAACGGCGTGTTACCGTGCTCATTCGCCACATCAACATTGAAGCGATGGCATTTGAGTAAGAAGTGCACCACGTCGATGTGTCCATGAGAAGCGGCTAAATGCAAAGCCGTGTCATCGCCCATGTTGGTCGCGTTCACACGCGCTCCACGCATCACCAGCAAATCGACCACCGCCAAACGACCTTCACGAGCAGCCCAATGAAGCAAACTGAATCGATGCTCATCACCCTGATTCACATCATTTTCAATGTCGTCCAACCACAGTCGAACTTCTTGTAGATTACCTTCACGCACATGAGCAATTACTGTTTCCATGGCTCCGCATTGAAGGGCTTTAACGAAAGAAAGCATGGCATAAGTAAGTTCGGAATCGTGTAGCAGAACGTAGAACCAGAGAAGAATTGCCACTTTGTATTTACAGTAAGTAAGTCGTATGCAGTACAAATTAGCGTTTTTTATATACACATGGGTTCAGTTTGAGTACGGGCATATGAGACACGGGAGTATGAGTGCAATCTTCGGTTTTCTTCAATCGAGCTCGGACGAAGTAGGTGTCTTCTGTCGTCTCCGAGAATTCACACTGGAAGCCGAACCGCTTGAGTTTCTTGAGGAAGGCCGGGAAAGCTCCTTCGAAGCGACTAGCAACGTCAATAATCAGCAATTCACCGCTGCAAAGGAAAATACGAGAACTTTGGGACTAAAGAAAACCTAAACGGGCAGAAATAGCTTTTATGAAGCCATTGTGAAAAGTCTAAATGTTTCTAAGTACATACAACTGTTTGGATGAGGCTGTCGTTCCGTTGCGAAGAAAGTGGAGTTTATGATAGGAACCCAAGCATTAATCAGGGGACATACAAACTTAGGCCAAGTGAAGCGGTTGGATTACAAGTTACCACATCGGAAGACATCCAAGAGAAGAAACGTGACGCCGAAACAATGGATGTGTTGGTCACGGTTACTTCCTGAACACATACGACAGATATGCTACAAAGATTGCTTCCTCAAAATCGAAGAGAAAAGGGAGTTCACATAATTAACGGTGAACTGCACAAGCAATCTGAATAGATACCCCAGTGGATCAAACGTTATAAATACGTGGCTAATGGTCTCAGCATTCGACTGCAAAATTCCAGACGCATAGAGTGCACACATTTAATAGCGCAGACTCAAGTAGAATGAAGAAATATAATTCTTCTCAGCTGTGTAGTACAAGTACCCTTCCTTCCAGAGTACTCAGCTTAATTCTGACCATTCCATTATGCATGCGTGTATGCGACTTTATTTCTCTTCAGTATCACGTGGTCGGCCTGTATGAGACTTTATTTCTCTTCAGTATCACGTGGTCTGGTGGGGGCCTTCCAATGCAAAACTTCCCGTCATCATCGACAGTAACGTCGGCGTGAGAACACCGGGAAATACCACTGGCAACACGACATCGAGTTAAACTGGTTCAATAAAGATTTCGTTAAATGCAGGTCCGCCGTAAGGAACGACTACATAAAATGACTACTTATGACTGACTACTTATCTGACTACTTATGAATAGCCAAATGGTTTGAGTAAGACAACACCTGACCAGTTCAAAACCTGTTTGCCTCAAAAGTTAGTTGGAACAGACAAACGTGGGGATGATAAGTTGCCAGACAAATGGAAATACCTGGGTGGAATTAGGATTACAGCCTTTAAGGTCTTTTGCCAGAAACTTCCGTTTCGACGGAACGGACAGTCAGCCTACCTCGCATCTGCCAAATCACTCAAACGCCTACAGCGCTGGCAAGTTGCACGGAAGAAGCTTTCCAATAAAGAACAAAGTCTCGAAAAATCGTTGAAAAAAGTGGACTTTAGCAAAATTGATAATCTCTGAAGTTTTATCTGGAGTGATAGACTGAACGTTTGAATGCAACGTGACATCAGCTGCCAACAACCAAAAAAATTCAGCACAAAATTTCAATTATCCAATGCAACAAATCATCCCAATTGGATGACTTGAATCCTAAGCTACTCTCAAAAGGTAGTGAAACCTCTGCAGTCAATCTAATTCCAAGAATATAGAATGTAGCGAAGCGATTTGCCGACGACTCCAAAAGGGAGGGCAAGAGTACAAGAATATCGACGAAAACCACTGTAAAATTAGCATGGAAGCAGAAGAAACACATGTCAAAAGTAGACCGACTATCAAAAGAGTCAGATAAGTGAAAATAAAGCTGAGTTTCATTCGAATAACTGACAAATGTAGCTAGCGTTTATATACCAATGTTCAAAAAACCAGTTTCGCTCCTCCTCCTCCTCCTGCTCATCATCATCATCATCACCATCGTCTCGTCGTCGTATCACCACTAACAGAGAAAATAACACCAGGATTGATACTGATGCCTCAGTACCGAACAAACACAAAGTTCATTTGATTATATTTAAAGTTTCAAAGCGGAAGAAAGGAGTGAGTGTAAGAGAGACCTAGTACTAGCCTGCCGTAAGCATTCTGAGGCGGTTACATCTCTAAACGCCCGATCAAACAAACCGGAATTAAACTGACAGCATGAACGTCACTGATATCGCGGAGCTGCTGTTGCATGCAGTGTCTCCAGCCAAGTGAAGAGGAGGGTGTCACGGGGACCCTATCCTGGCAGGCTGACCACACCAACAACACACAAATTCCTCATGATCTCCTTAATACCCTTCTGTCAATTCACACGTCTTTTCCACCTCGAAGTTTGCGCCATTCAAAAGGAGGCAAGACGAACCAAATCGGTCTAGCTGGACGACGTTTCCGGATGCATGGCACAAGATCGAGCGGGGACTTGCTATGTGGTCGACCCGATGGTTGGGGGGAGGCGTTAGATGAAAGTTTGTGGTGGTGATCAATATATGGCTGATGTCGGTTCTGACAGCATCCATATTAAATGCATCATCGACGCGGCTTTAATGCTTGTCGATTCTTCCCTTCCTGGTTTTCAAGTCGCAGGCTACAATAGTGATGTCCGTGCACTTTGAAATTAGAACCAACCTGGAACATTATCCGTAAACGGTACCTAGTTTTTAAGACATGCACAGAGTGAACGAAAAGATGTAGGGTTCCAGGCCAATTACTGCAGCAGACCCTGTAGCTATTCGCAGGAACACAGTCAAACAGGGCATCTTCAGTCGTCATAATGGAAACAAAATAGGGCACGGCTCCCAGATCATCCGACGCTCAGAAAGCAAAATGTGAAAGAGCTTAGCTTTCCTGAACCGTGTTTAGATATATCATCGCAGTAGTCCTGTCAGTGCTTTTTGGAGACGCAGCACAAACGGAGGAAAGGGTATGAGCAAGGAAAAAATGGTTATGTTGGTGGCAGTAGCGCATGATTAGCTTTTTCCGGATGGCTAGAGATGAAAGTTGAATATGAGGTTAGAAATAAACGGAACTGTGGTGGCAGGGTTAAATGTGGTATATGGAAGGGACTAAGCGCTGCTCCTACGATGCGCAGGCAAATGTCATTTACCGGTTGCACAGATCAAAGAAGAAGGACCGACTGTGCGATCAAAGTGTGTAGGTTTTAGAGCCGACATGTTTAATCTGCCCCCACTCAGGGGAAAGCAGATTGCCACCTCCATAAAAATGGACATACTGGTCTCCTCAAAGAAAAACCTTAAGGCGTTCAAACTTATCGCCGAGGATGGTACAACTTTACTCTCACATCACCTCGAGATACGAGGTGGCAGTGTAGATGCTCGTTTGTCTTCGTCTGGTAGCTCTCCTCCAACCTTCCTGACATGGCTACAGCTTCAGGAGCGAAGTTCCAATCAGTCTCGCCTGGAAAAAGATTGCAACATGATTTCTTAAATTAAATTCGCTTATTGCCCCGTGCTATTCCTTTGCAATGACAAGGTGGAAGGACCTCCTGGATGAAGGCAATGAACCGAAGTAAAAAAAAACTGTCCAGCTGTAACACACTCCTTCGGTGCCTAGCTGCCATGCCACCCGAAGGAAGCACGAGGGCTGAGATACTGCCAGGTTACTCAAGCCTAGACAGGGGAAGTCAAGAGGCAGAGGTAGGGTTCGAACCACGGACCTTCCGGTCAGTAGATTCGCGCTCTAACCACTTGGGCTATCTCGCCGAATTGTGAGGACAGATATTAACAGAGCACAAATGGTTGTACGGGAGTCAAATGTACGAACTGTCTACCATTCACATAACCGGGCTAGCGAATAGTGTTCAACAAAATAATGATAAACAAACTATGGTGAACTCACATTCGGATCTAATCTATAAAGTTCTGTGACACGTCACCGCTGATTAGTTTTCCTGAGATAGTCCATCATTATTGAACAACTGATGTGAACGGCACTAAGCTTGCGTGTTTGTAATTTTCGACAAAAAAATAGTGAAGTGCTGATGCTCAGCATTAATGATGTACTGTCGACGGTGTGTAGGGCCTGTCAAGCATCCACTGCAAGCTCTTCCACTAATAAGTGCACTGTCACAGATAACATAGTATCGTATAAAAAACATGCGGTGAAACAGGGATAACAGGGTCTGGACCAAACCGCTAAAGGCTCCGATCTAATGAAGCTGTTTGAACGAGTACTCCCAAATCCAGTGCCCGGTCCGCTGTGCAATCAAAATGTACACTGTTCAGAAGGTCGTTCAATATATATATATATATATATATACGACGTTGCTCCAGTTGTATTTTGCCTTTGGTTGAGGCAGTAAAAGCTCTCCGCCAAAGGTCCGGTCTTCCCCCTGCGCCAGGAGTGGTTGGGCTCAGCTGGGGATATGTGCACTCGTTCTCACGTCGCGCATAGTCGTTGATCGTACCCGTTCAGATCGCAAGTCTGCTGCCGCATCTCTATTTCGCTTAGCGATCTCAGTACTGAACACTAGAGCCAACTGAGCACGCCTGTTGCTCGCTGGCTACGCTGATGCGTTTGATAACACTGAAGAGAATTACAACAGATTTTCAGAGACAGGAGATGAACCGAGTCTGGACAAGCTGACTGAAGGCCACCTTACAAAACTCACAGAATCCACAGGCGTAGTTGATCGCTTCACCTCTCCACTACGAACTAAAGGCTATCTACCATGGTATTATTTTCTCCTTTTCTATTCTACATGTACATGAGGAAAACGCTCAGCCTTGATTTCCTCATCCACTGCAAATATGCTGGGAACGTAGCGATCGGCTGCAGCTGTCACGTACCTGGAGCGATTCCGGCGCGATGACTGCAGTGAGTGAAGTTGTTGAACACCCAGATGAGCAACCTCTCATCCTCAATTTCACAAATCACCAGCACATTATCCTTTCCCTCAACATCGGTCAACGTTACGACAACCTCTCTGTTTTCAGTGCCTATTACCCCAGAGTGTTTGGACCCATCAAATAAACTAAGTTGGTCTCCCATATCTAATAGCTCTTTTGTACAGTCCAACGTCTGCGAGACTGTGAACAATTTCAGTTCCCCTATGTCTTATTAACAGATTTGTTACTACTTGAATTTTCCCAGCAATGATATGTTGTTTAGTGTCCACTTTCCGAAACTCTCCAAGATAGATTATTCATGTTTAGTGTCTACTTTCCGAAACTCTCCAAGATAGATTATTGTCAGACCAAAGTGAGACCTCGAGGAACGTCTTGATGGGCTTCGCAGTAAGCAAACATTCTGGCGTTGGTTCTGACTTCACTCAAGGAATTCTTTCCTACATCTTCCACCCTCTCAGAAGCCACTCGAAAGAGCAAGGTGTACCTCGTGCACTCGCTACAACTTTAACTTACCCAATTCCATGATCCATTAATTGGCACATTTTACAGTTACTCTGACTACTCTGTGTAATAATCTCGCACACAACGTTCACTGATATGTAATCCAGAAAAATCTCGTTGAAGTGGATCGAATAATTTTATCCTCTCCATGCGATAACGTTTTGAAATTGCGCGTTGGAAATCCATCTCGTGGTACATACAGTTTCACTTGACTTGACTTGACTTGAACCCGTAGTAGAAATGGGTTTCAAAAACCAACGTTCTATAAAATGAACGAGCGCTTACTTGCGTTTCAATAGCCGGTTGGCCTCGTATATGAAATCCCGACAATTGGTGCCCATAAGTGATAGACAGAAAACCACAAAATGCAGGTGGGCCGAATTGAGCGGAGTCTGAAATAGTCGTAGGCCACAATGAAAACCAACTAGGCGATCACAAATGAAAGGCTGTTAGATTCTCGGAAAACCTTAAAAATTAGGCTGTTGGATTAAATAGTAATGTCGTGGGGGTCGAACGGCCCATTTATTGTAGATGACACATGATCTCATTAGCGAGGAAGTCTTTGTAGTCCGTATGTTGGAAAAAACCTGAGCACTGCTAACCGAATAACTGAGCTTCACCTTCAGTGAGATCTGTTGATTGGTTACAGGACAGCTCCTTCAATTCATACTATTGTTGGTTGGTGCTGTCAACCTGTACAGCGCTAGTTCCACCTTATGTTCCGTGTTGCCGTTAACTCTACACCAGACTATCCTTCCAGGTTCAGGTCGTAATTCTGCTTGAATGTATGCATGATGTAAGCTGGATCGAATCTCGCGTATGGTCAGGGGTGCGATGCTGCCAGAGGGTTCAAGTTAAGGGGAAATTCGGGAATATGTGGAGGCTCTATTAGTTATCTGCAAAGCAGGACCGAAAAATCATTCTTTAGTGTAATTACACCATGTTAGCAAAGAGGAAAATACTCCAATCCCTAATTCATTTTTGATGAAATGTACCGAAACTTCCTATGGCACAAACCTGTCAAGTTTTTCGGAAGCCCATTATAACTCCAGAGAAGATGAATACTCTGTTTCAACTTTAAAGCGAGTTTGATAAAAGCGGTGGAATGTTTTGTATTCTCACCAAAATGTAAAACATCATTGCAAAGCCACCAACTTATTAAAACTCATGTATTTCGTGTGGACAAATCAGAATAATTGCGCCAGAAACACGAAATCATTCCTACAAAAACGCCAGGATTCATATATCAGATCGTACACAGAATGACAGTGGTGAAACATCCGAAACCAATTAATCCCAAGCAGTAAAGCAGCCTAGCGAAAACGGGATAAAACAAGTTCACAACTGAAGATGCACAGTAATGGACAGTGAAAAGAAATGGAGCGCAGACTTACATGTGCCATATCGCATGCGGTTACGTTATCATTAACCGCGATCAGATCAAAGGAGTAAACTTTGAACCGCTCGCCTAAGAGCCCGGCTAAGCGCGCATCACCACATCCCATATCAGCAAGACGAACTTTCCTTTCCATATTCAATTCGCACGACTTAAGGTAGTCAACAATCCATTGCAGCGGATCATATGGCCATTGTGAGAGTTGGTGTTGAAAACCGGAGTGGTAAATATCGAACGCTTGTTTGTCTGTATTAAACAAGCTGAGCGCCTCATCACTGGTGCAAGTGTAAAGCTTCTCGTTCAGGAACCGAAACCTGGAATAGATTCGACAGCCATGAAAACCGCACACGTACATAGAACTCTTGATCATGACATCCAAATAGTCTCTGTCTTTTCGAGGGTCAACCTGTTCGGTCTTTTTGCGTTGTTTCGGGCGCTTCTGAAAATCTTTCTTCTTCTTTTTTGGATTGGACTGCTTGGCAGCCATTAGACGTTGGAGTTTACTTATATCGACCTTCTTCATCGTTGTGAGCCAGAAAAAGCTAAAAGTTGCGAACCAATTAATAGCAACGATGGAGGTTGGTCCATCACAAGGTTGCGAACATATAACCATAGAAGGGGAAACGTGAATGATGGGTCAGACTAGTTTAGAAAAACTAGCCTCACCCTCCTGGAAAGCAGCTTGAATTACTGAGAAACACGCTGTTGATTTTTTCTGCAAATTAGGAAGATGGCCGGGAAGAGATGCGCTCCTTACCGCTGCAGCAGTTCCCAAGAACAAAGTAGTACTCACAGTTACTGCCATGGAACATTTCTGTTCTTAACATGAATGTGGTTATTAAGACAACTAGAAAATGAACGCGCCCGAAGGTAGATGCACTGTTGGCTGTGCGATTAGGATGTCTAGCAGTCAGTACCTAATGGCGCGTTGTGTCACAGAGCCCAGATACAGCAAGACGAATGTTAAGAAGGCAAATGAGTTCCATGGTCAGTGCCCAAAAATTCCTCGAGAAATGGCACAGTAGTTAAGGTGGGCACTTACTGATCGGAAGGTCCATGCTTCGAACCCAATCCCGGCATATCACCTGCCTCCATCTAGGCTTTGGCGACCTAGCAGTATTTCCGACCTCGTGCTTCATGCAGGTGGCATGGAAGTTAGGCGCTGAAATGGTGTTACATCTGAATGATAAACTTTTTGTCTTTCGCTTAGCTCCGTCCACATTTCCAAGTACACATGTAAATGAAACTGTGGCAGCGAGGATCATCAACAACTCGTAAAAAGTTGAAAACTGCTACCGTCGCTGACGATGACGGTCAAATCCCGTGCCAGACATGCGCAAAAGAATGCACGAGGCCAGAGAAATGGCGCCCTGCAAAGATTGCTCGTCCGCCGTCCGCAACCACGAATTATGGATGCAGTGCACAACGGTTTGCTGTTAACCATTTTACCGCTATTTCCGCATTACAATGCTTTCGTCAGACCAAATTTAGAATAATGTCCTTATCCTGTAGGGGACCCGACGGCAAATTGTCTTCTGAGTTAACCACATCGAGCTCCAGGCAAGGGGGTCTTCCATCGGTTTTCACTTTAACTTCATTAGCTTTAGGCTACTTGAATCTTCTTTACCTGCTTCTAACACCTCGGGAATCGAGATAATAACGAAGTTTCCGCTCACAGACATTGAGTACGCCGACAATAGCCAACCATCAAAACAATGTTCGGCTGTCGCGTCAGCGTACATCCCGGCAAACTGTAGTTCTAGGCTGAGATGAGCTATGTAGAGATCTATCATGTGCTTCCATCGGGTGTTGTCTTGGCGGGTGATATGAAGACCTAGGTTGAACAATTAAGCCAGAGGGAGAAGCACACTTGGGTGGGGGCCTAGAGTCAGTTCAGTTCAGTTCAGTCGACTAGCTATAAACTGTGTCAAGGGTACAGTGGTTCCAGTTTCTACAGTTTCGGTCACTGGAGAATGACAGAAATGATAAGGAGTAAGAGATTCGGAACCGACAATAATGAGGATCTAGTTCTGCAGTTGCGTGCAGACCATCGTCAGTCCCGGTAAAAAACAGCCTCCACAAAAAGCCATATCTTTCAATATTTTTTCTGCCCAACCCTGTGTTGCGAAAAAACGGCCGATAGGCGCATGGTATATGGCCTGGTAATGATGTATGGAAGCACTGACCAAAAAACTCAGTCGGGTTGACATCTGGATAGGGACCTAGGGACTAACCAATGATTAACGACACTGAAAGACACGGCCCAGTCGCGAAGTCAGCAGCAGTCGTGCAGTAAAGCTATCGCCTTCAACGTGTTAGTGTTCAATTTCCTGTTCCTTCAGATAATTAGAGTGTTACGATATCAACTTACTGAATATTCTATCACCTCCAATACCCAAATGTCCCTCACGGTTCCCCTACTCTTGGTGTTCCTTGAGTTCAAAGGTGCGTGATATTCTGTCGACAAGTCAGTGCTCTTAACTACACTTGTTCGACGGAGGATTCCCCCAGAAGTCTGCTGACATAACCCGTTCAATGTATTCACAAATTCCGGGGTGTGGGGTGCAAGTATGGTGAGCTCTTGAAGCGTTCCTACAAAAAGTAGCGGCTGGCAAAGATGTCCGCTCTTTCTCTCCTTTTCTCTTCTTGTTCACCTTCATCAATGATGAAATAATGAAGCAAACGCTGGAAGTTTTTCAAAACCACGGTGTTCAAATTGACGGTGGTGAGAACCTTATCAATTTGGAGTACGCAGACGACATCGTCCTCAGCTTCAGAGACAAAGACGATGTGCAAAAACTGGAACGAACTTACCACCATCAGATAACTTCCCGGCATGCGCCCTCCACCTAGAATGTACAAGGTCATGCTTCGAAACGTGCAGTCTTTGAACATGCCCCTTGCAATTCGAGAAATAGAGGTTGAAGATTTTGCATACTTAGGTAGTTGTATTAGCTCTGACGGAAGTCAGCGCAAGAATTTCAAATTCCCGAATCAAGTTTGCTAATGTGTCACTTGTGGCGTCAAAACGGCTTACCACTGGGGCTCAAGGGTCATATACACCAGGCTACAGTAAATGTTGTATGGTTGCATGGTTGCGTGACATTGCCTATGCGGACATAAGATGTGAGGGGTTTTCAGCTTTATGACCACTGATGTCTCGGAAGTGTTGCTGGTGTCCGATAGTGTCAACGGATCCGGAACGAGGTAATTAGAAAACGGGTATTCGGTCACGCAGCAAATATTCACTTGCTTCATCACCTGCGGTGGCTCGGCCGTGTACTATGCATTCCAAAACCTTGTCTACCAAGATGAGTGCTGTTCTCTATGTCTGCTTCGGAATCGCGCTACTTGCGAGGTGGACAACCTATGACTTAGTAGACGGGTATGAAAGACATTAAGAAGTTTAGGGCCGTTATTACGGTCTACTTTCCAAGATGGATCCCCGTGACCACCCCACTGCGCCTGGTTGGATACATTATAATCAACCGGATCAGTTGAAACAGGGCGCGGCTGTTACCTGCAGCGAAAGAATTCTCCATCTCCTGGGCCTTCGAAATCCACCAGCGTTCTGTCATTGTTTAAGCTCTTGCTTATCCAGTGTTTGAGGGATCTGCATACGCCATTATAGTCGCTAATTGCTGGTATGGCAACAATGAGATCCGCTGATCTGATCTCGAAGATAACCACTGTTCATTGATTCGAATCAGACGGGTTGGACAAACAGCTCTGAAATCTGACACCATTGCTTCTTTAACTCGCCTTCATTCATCCTCCAAGTAATCTTCGTCGTCCACATGACTGTGCGTTTCCAGTAGCTTTCAAGCCAAATCAGCTCGATACTCTTCGGCTACTGAAACTTGTCGAAGTTGATGAGCGGAGCTGCTCTCTTTTGACACGCGTTGTGCTGGCGGAAAGCGAAGTGCTAACCGGGCCCGCACGACGGCGTGATCAGAGTCAAGATACGTACCCCAGAAGGAACGACAATCCTTAACTGAGGCTCTCCATCGGTAACTGATAGCCACATGGTCCGATTGAGTCCACGACTGCCTCCAAGTAGCTCGGTGTGAAAGTCGTTCAGCTGTAGCATCCTATCGGTGCCTAGCTGCCATGCCACCGAAAGAAGCCTCTCCCCATCATCCGTGCGCTCATCATCGACTCCAAATCGACCGCCTATCTGTGCTTATTCCGGACTTAGTCATCCCACTTGGGCATTCATATCACTCGCCAGGATTACTATATCCGTCCTTCTTGCCGACCGAAGCAGTCATGACAGATCTTGATAAAACTCGTCATTCTCAGTCTCAGAACTGCTATCTGTTGGGGTGTATGGTGATACGACAAACAAACACCGTTTACCGCATCTATCTGCATTAATCTTAATTGAGCTAGACAACCGCACAGTGCAGAGGCGATTGTTCACTGAGATCCAGTCCAGTAAGGCGCTTTCAGCCTTGGGGCTGAGTGCAACTCCTACACCGTAGATACCACGAGCCATTGCGTCAAGATCACCGGATGCCCGAAGAGTGGAATATGGGACATCTGAGCTCGTTCTAAGTGGCTTGAGGAGCATGACCGAAGTGGGGTTTTGTATGCGTGTTTCGGAGACATAACATACATCGATAGAGAGGGGAAGCACGGTTTCAGCAAGGGATACCTGTTGCCCAGTTTGACATAGAGTACGGACATTGACGACTGCAAAATGGACCAGATCTTTTGGGGTTAGTAGGTGACTATTTTGGTTTATTTTTCTGGACGATGGTTGAGACACGGAACAGTGGCGAGAGGATTGGCAGATGGGTAGATTGCAATGGGTTGGGAGGGAATGAGGGGAAAGGCAGGTGAGCGAAGGGCTGCAAGGGCAAATGATACCTCCCGGTTGCCCAGGCCGAAGAAGGGGTCTTAGTTAAGACACCCCACCTTGAGCCTTTGACTCAAAAGTCTGACTTACAAGGCAGTAGGAGGATGTAAGGTTTTGTTCGGGGGTCCTGCCCTTAGCCTCTGACTCAAGAGTCTGGACCGCTAGACAGCGGTTGTTACGGTTTTCTTGGGGACCGCTCCCAGAGCCGATGACTCAATTGTCTGACCTACTTGGTGGTAGGGGGCCGGCCTGGCCCGAGGGCGTAGTGAGTAGGGCATTACTGTCTCACTCCTGATGCGGCTGCGCACAGCAGGTGCCTTTTGAACAGCACCGGGCTCTTTGGTTTTAAAAGTATTTCGACCGTAATGAATAATGCGCCGGCGGTCATGGTCAACCGTTGGGCGATCGGAGTGTGCGGTTTTTGGGGTCGACCTTTCCTAGCCCGTCCCTCCTCGGGGGAAGGCAACATCGCCGCTTCCATAAATATGGACATACCTGTCGCCTGGGGGAAACACCTTACTGCCTTCACACCCCTATCGCAGTACGAATTTGCCCCCAGACTGCCTCGTGGCAAGATTACTCGTAGTACGAGGTCTCGCTGCTCTTGGTCTGACTGCTCTCCTTTGGCCTTCCTGGGATGGTTACACCTTGTGGAACGACGTTACAGCCAGTGTAGCCCGCGGGATCATTGCAGCACTGAAGTAGAACCCCGATCGCCACGACAAAGTGAGAGGTTTGGCTCCAACCAAACATTTGTGGTAGATTAACCATTGAAAACACGAACACCCATACTTTTGAGGAAAGTTGCATGAATGATTGTCGAATCGAGGAAGTGCCAAATGTTGCCAGATAGAATCACAAACATCGATGGACCACCTAGAAAAGTGTCGACTGTAATATGACTACTGCTTTTGGTTTTGACCACATGTCCCGAAAGAAACTCTACTGTAGAAACATTATACCTTAGGAAAGCACTTCAAGCTTATCACTGACCTGCGGTCGGTTTCCTTTACGTACAGTGTGCCGCAGAAAAGTAAGATAAAAAACAACTAAATCCGTGGTTGGAACATGGGATTCTCCACTTTTAGCTATGATGCCAGCTACAGACCTCAAAAAAATCTGGTGGATGACCTCTTATCGCGTAACTTATGCACCGACGCGATAGGCAATCATAAATTAAAAGAAATTCATGATTCCTTGTACCATCCCGGGATTACTCGCATGCATCACTTTGTTCTTTCCAAAACTTGCCTTTTTCTCTCAAAGATTCAAAGACATCACCTCAAAAGGTACGGTTTGTGCCCCAGTAAGACCACAATTGTACAAACCACTCCTGCTACGCTTATCAAAGCGACTCAACCATTTGAACGAATGGTCGAATTACCGTCGGCTTTAAGGGACCTCTGCCTCCTGTTACTCGAAACCGGTATCGCCCTACTACCATTGACGAGTTTTCCCATTTTACGCTTACCTTCCCCTCTGCGGATACATGTGCGACAGTTGTCGACCCGACTAAGTTTACTGATTAGTGTTTTCATACTTTGTTGCCAGACCATACACTGTCCACCTCTCGGCCGCTTCCACTCAGCACAAGGCTGAGCGGGGTGAGCTCCGCGAGGCAGACGTTTTTGTGGCACGCGGAGTACATGTCTTAACCAGTATAACCTATGAAGCGTGAGTAATTTACCTATCGCGGGCTGAAATTTTTCAGGAGCAACAAAATGGAACTTTGCGCCCACGTTTGCTCCAGAATAGCTGATTGGTTAAGGAGCAAACTTAATGACCAGAAGGACAGTTGGTCGAGGACCACTTCGACTGCTCTCGTGTGGGTTGGGGTAACCCAGCAGTATCCCAGCCCTGATGTTTCCTTCGAGTGGCGTAGCAGCTATGCTCCATAGGGGTGTTACAGCTGAACAATTATCGTTTGTTTATTGCTATTCATTATTATTAGTATTCATATGCAAGAAAAGGCGCATCGCTCAGGCACTCGGTCTGCGAATCTGCCCTAGCACCCTCAGCCAGATACACACAGGTTCCTATGGAGTGCAGGACTATAGAGCTAGAAGTATACTTTCATGGGAGAGGGCGTCTGGTAAATAGGTTTACCTTACCGAGTAATGATGCTGCTATCCAATGCTGAGCAGTTCGAAAGAGTAGAGTGATAAGAATCTGTTCATCCCTGACTAGATTCTCATGTGTATATATCCCAGACTTCGTAGTAGTCACGAAGGCAATGCACCTAGAACGTGAGAACCGTGGCTCTTGGTGCTAAGAGCTTTTGTTCACTGTCTTTATGGGCGGATAGTGCGCCTTCTATTCTTCACACCCTAGGGTTCAGCTCATTAGACACAGGATAAGTTCCGAGATCAATATGACGTCCGTGTCCCGAACTGTCCTGGTGTGGCATCACAGTGGAGTCTGGCTCAGAGGCAACTATGGGTTGGTCACAGTGAGAAAACGGATAAGTTGAATTAAATGTATGAAAATGGGCATACTGTTTACAAACGAAGCAGCAGGACCTATCTTTCCTACTTTATGGATCAGAGACGTGATGCTGCTGTCTGTGGGAGGCCTGCAAAGGCTATCTGTTTGACCATTGGTGCCTCCGAAGCATTGCGCTGGTGTGGTGATACTATCAGATCAGTATTGCAGAGGCAGGCCATATAGGAATAGGGGACAAGTGCTGATGCATCGCAGCGGAAATACACGGCATTTTTACTGTGAATTAGTGGATTGTTGGGTTGCAACCAGCTGTATTTTCCAGAAGTTGGTGACTAGGTCCTTCAGAGCTTCCTGTCAGCCGTAAACAGACGGCATAGAGAAGCAACTCACTAACGAATGCATTGCAGAGAGTGGACACTTCACTAATGTCCGTTGAACGAAGGCTAGACGGGACGACGGCTCGCGGTTTGGCGGTGCTAGAGCCAATAATTCCTCCTTGCATGTGATTGACCAGAATGCTGACGGCGACATGGGGAGTTCTGATTGGTCAAAAAATGTGAATTCTACAGTAAATCGCCTGCGAGAAGCTGCTCTTAACCGATGGCAAGTTTAGTCGCTTTTCCATTTAAATACATATTCAAGTTAGTCATGGTTGTTTTGCGAGGCATCCTGGGACTGGTTCAGCCAAGAGGTTTCCGAACTTTTTGAACAATATAGTACCATGCGAAAGTTTTCCCAGCTTACCTATTGGCTCACACGAAAACATGATACACAAACGTCTTATCATTGTAACCAAAGCGGGCTCCCTGAGGACGCGTCTGAGTTTTAAAGTGGTCCGCCAAGCGACTAGGTACTAATCTTTTCTTGTCTTCAGGTGCTTGTATCCACGATCCCATGGGTTGTAGTGTATTTGCACTGGAGCTGGCAATGGGAGATATACCTACTATCCGACATGTCATTTATGGTGCGGACCCCCAAGTGCACTCAGATGATCAACATCTGTTCTGGTAAAAGCGCGCGCCTCCTCCGACACGCGATTTTACTACCATGTCCTCATGTGATCTCGTGTTCTCAGTATTCAGGGCAGTTCCCTGCCACACAGTACGGGAGCCTGTTCAAAGGCGTTTTCCTTGGTCATTCTATGTCCGACAAGGGTTGCGTTTTACAGAAGCAATGACTAACCCCCTTGCTCGTTTATTGTCGACCGTCGTTCTTGCTTGGTGGGTTATGGTAAACGCTTGGCCGTCTAAACTGCAGGTTTTAAGTATCCGAAGTTCCAAAAAAGCCAGGAAATCGTGAAACAGCTGGTTGCCAAGAAGAAAAATTCTGCTACAATGACGCAAAAAAACCGTAAAGTAATGCATGTCATCCGTTATTGGGATATCAGATTGCAAACCGGATGGGAGGCCTTGCGTGTGGAAGTTGTTTTTTCTAGTGCAATGACCTTCCGATCTTTCCGCTGACTGCTGTTGCCCATAGGATCGCTCATTCATCACTCATTTAGACATGCAGCACCTTGTACAGAAAAACTTTGCATCCCTGCCCATTTTGTTTCACTAATTACAGGTAGTTTCCTGGGTGATACATTGGGTGGAGAATTTCAACATGAACAAAGTGGCGGGTTAGCACATTTTTTTGGTGTAACGCCATTCTGGTTCTCCTAGTCGAGAAAATCCATAAATCAGCAAGGAACCGCCGGCAATCTATTGGCTAGAATTCCTAGGCAAATTGCAGCTCAAAATATACATTTTCAATTGATGACTTTGCTCAACAGTTGAGCGCACTGCGTGAGGCTTAACCGAATTTGATGTCTCAGATCTCATCACCAACTTCGGGCCAACAGACGCGGTATAACTGTGGGTCCGTTAGTGGCGAAATTTCCATTATTTTGACATTTTAAAGTCCCCACTTTCTTCTGTCCTCATTTGTAACACGCAATCAACCTTTGCGTCTAGTGTATGCGTATGAACTCGCGTTTTGTTGTTCCCGCTACTTCACTCATTTGACATTCGGGACACTCAGCCTCAGAGGTCCCTTCGGAGCCCTCGACTCAAACCCGACGTGCAGCTATTAAGCCTGCTAACCTCCCTGGTTACACAACTCTCGGCTCCTCACCTTCGGAGGCAGCAGAGACAGTGTTGAAACGCTTGTCTTCAAACTGTCTTAGCCTCTTCAACAAACTTTGTGATATTAAACAGTCAGTTTGTCTTGAACAGCCGTCCATTATCGCACTCACAGAGACCTGGCTCACACCAGATGACTCTGACGCAGAGATCCCAATAGACGGCTACTCTATTCTTCGAGCTGACTCAAAACGAGGGAGAGCTGGTGGGGTTGCTTTATACTTACATGCGGCCCTGCCAACCCCGATTGTCCTCTCTGATACCACTCCTGCACCTTTTTGTGATGCACTGTGGCTTCAAGTCCCGCTGCGCGGGCCCGATTCTCTCCTTCTCGGTGTGGTCTACCGTAGCCCCTCGAGTCCTCCGGAAGATGACCACTTCCTCATACGAACCCTTGGGCAACTCTCCTCCAGCTACCACTTCACTCATCTCCTGCTGGTAGGTGACTTCAACGCTCCAAAGGCCCCCTGGACGGAGCTCCAGTGCGTCGGATCAAGTGGACCCTTTACAGCGGCGTTGACCGAAGTCGTTCAACAGAGCGCTTGGACTCAACATGTCGTTGCACCCACCAGATACCGCGCGGGCCAACAACCGTCCCTCCTGGATCTGGTCATCACCAACGAAAGACATTTCGTTGATCAGGTGACAATTAACGCTCCACTGGGACATAACGACCGTGCAGACTTTTCGGGAATGCGCATCTTTCTTAACCAAGTCAAACTGGGGCCAGCCTCAGTGGAAGACTTATATAGGACTATTGTCCAGAAAGTTCACGAGGCTGACGCGATGTTCGTCCCAAAAAAACCAGCACGCAGTCGGATGAGCCGTAAACTACCCAAAAGGATCCGGCGTCTTCTGGAAAAGAGGTCACAACTATTTCTCAAAAAGTTGACTACAGGAGACACAGAAGATGAGCTGGCATTTCGTAAAATGCGGAACCGCTGTAAATCGGAAATCCGCCAATGGAACATACGAAAACAAGCCACCATTCTAGACCTCGCCCGGAAGAACAGAAATGTGCTGTTCAAATACATGCGGCATCGCCGAAGAAACAAACCATCCGCGTTCTCCCTGAGGGACAGGAACGGGGAACCCACGAGTGACCCAATAGTGGTATCTGAGTTCTACAGAGATCACTATGCAGGTCTGTATTCAGTCCCAGCGTCCTCGTCACATCCAACGTTGTCAAGGCGTACCTACGAACGGCCTCTAACCGACTTGGTATTCACGGTGGAGGACATTAGCCAACTCCTGCATAAGAGCAACCCATTCTGCTCGTTGGGGCCCGACGAAGTCCACCCAAGGATCCTGAAGGAAACGTCGTACACACTGGCAACCCATTTCCACCTGCTGTTTCGTCACTCGCTTGACGAAGGCCACCTTCCCTCTGTTTGGAAGGAAGCGATTGTCACGCCAATCTACAAAACTGGTGACCGACTATCGCCTGGCAGCTACAGGCCTATAAGCCTCACTAGCGTGCCATGCAAGGTGATGGAACGCATTCTGAAGCGAGCCATTCTAGATCACCTGACTTCCAACAACTTGATTTCTCAAACTCAACACGGATTTCTCCCAAACCGTTCCTGCGTGACGAACATGCTCGTATTTATGGACAGCTTAACCCAAGCCAAGGACGAGGGACTCATATCGGATGCCATATTTTTCGACTTTTCAAAAGCATTTGATCGAGTCCCACACGTCCCTCTGCTCCACAAACTCGAGTCTTACGGGATTCAAGGGAAAATCCTACACTGGATCAAGGCATTCCTATCAGACAGATCATTCCGAGTGAAAGTAGGCTCGACCTACTCTTCTGCGGCGCCGGTCTCCATTGGAGTTCCTCAGGGCTCCGTTTTGGGACCTTTGCCGTTTCTGATATACGTCAATGACCTTCCAGATGTTATTTCAAGTCCATGTCTACTTTTTGCGGACGACTTGAAATCGTGGAGTTCCAATGCCAGTGCCCTCCAAATTGATGTAGACGCCGCAAAGCAGTGGTCGTTGGACTGGCACCTTCCTCTGAATGACGAAAAGTGCGTCCATATGTCATTTGGAGGAGACTCAGCGAACTCCTTTGTCATGCATGGTGAGAAAGGACCAGAAGACATCACGAGGATAGATGCCAAAAAAGATTTGGGTATCTGGCTCTCTCCAAACCTGTCCTTCTCACTGCACCTTGAGAAATCGGCTCAGAAGGCATTCGCTGTTCTACGGATGATTCGGCGTACCTTCTCTCGTATTACTCGCACGGACTTCCAAATACTCTATGGGGCCTATGTCAGACCGCTCCTTGAATATGCCAACCCGGTTGTCTACTCAGGACGCACGAAAGACGTAATCCTCATTGAGCGTGTCCAGCGAGCTGCTACGAAAATGGTTGCCGGTCTCAAGTCCATGGACCACGAAACGCGTCTCGCGGTACTCGACCTCTTTCCCTTGGAGTATCGTCGCCTCCGAGGGGACTTAATCCTTACTTACGCCCTGTTTGAACAAGGCTTGGCCAACAGGTTTTTCACCGTTGACCCAGCAAACACACGGCGGGGACACGGTAAGAAGATTTTTAAGCTCAGAGCGCACACCTTCATTAGGCAAACTTTTTTCTCATTTCGGGTAGTTGCTGCGTGGAATAACCTTCCTGAGACGGTTGTCCACGCTCCCTCTAGAACTCAGTTCAAAACACTATTAGACACTTATTTACGCGAGTCCTCGCGCTGGCAAACATACTGCCCCGCGCTGAGAACTTAAAGAGCAGTGCTACACCCTTTTTTCACTTGTGCCTTTCAGGCGAACGACAGCTGCTGAACGACAAAAACAAAACCGACCCGGGAAACTTGGGCAAAAACCTCGCTCCTGTGTATCAATCCGTGAATCCGTGAATACACTGGCTTCGTCCTTCCTCTGCAAATTCCCTTGGCCATTTCATCTCGTTTGTACAGTTAAAGCCCAAGTGAACCACTTGTTTTGGGCGAGCATCGGCCGTCAATGTTTGTATTTTTTAATTTTTGCTTAAGATCACTAGTATCGAATAGAAACCCAGCTCCGACTTTGTTTTACCTTCTCGGAGGTCCTGGTGTTACGCGCCGCTAGGAGACACCGTCTCGATTGAATTAAGAGATGGTAGCCGTTGGAACCAGCAAGCGCGTAACGGCCGTCCGGAAAGCTGCTGGGCTTAGTGACTGCGAATGAAACAATTACAATGCAAGTAACTTCGCGCCCCTGTTCTTGTTAGCATCTTGTCGTGAAATTAATAAACTTTGAAAGCCCTAAGCATTTCCACTACTAGGTGTTTGTGTTTTGCACAAGGGCGAAATCCAGCGGGCTCCGTTAGAGGCACGGTGATAAAGTGAGCTGGACAACATTGAGCTGGAGGCCGTAGGGTGCCAGAAAGCGTCCTTATAATAAAGACTGGTGTGGCGCGGGTAAATGGACATTACAAGCTACCAGTCCCACGGAAGGCGAACGCAATTTTCCTACCCGACAATCCGAAAAAAGATTTGCAAGAACCGTTTTTCAGGATATCAACAAAAGAGCACTGCTGTCTTTTTGGTTGTTTTTGACGGACTCGTCCCGGTTGTAGTACTTACCTGGCAACGCCTGAAGATACTCTGCATTGCCCATAGCTTACGTTTATGTGCAGAGCCATAGCTGCCCTCGTCATAATTGGCGTTGCGCCGCACAAAAGCCCACCTGGTCAACCAAACGACACACACCTACATACTGCTCCCAGGAGTGGATATATACGAATAAATAATATACATACAATGGAAATCCTAACCCTCCCTTTAGGCTAGCGCCCAAAGGCTTCTCGCCATACACCACTTGCTGATTGAAGCTGATAGTAGTATTTCGGGCACTGGTGACCGTTTCTCTTAACTTTGCATCCCCTCTAGATTATGTTTTTGTTCAACTCACGTAATAACCCCCTGAAAATCTAGCCCAACATCTCCGAACTTCTACTTCCATCAGTCCTTGTGGTTAGTTCCCCTTAGCACATCACTCTGCTTACTTATACCGACTTGTTCTCCCTGTCGTATTATAATAGCATATATTGTCGTGCTTAGGCAGTCTTTGGTCGTTAATCTACTAGGTGAAACTACATGAAACCGAGCGGCACTGCGGAGCGACGCAGGTCTTAGCCTATATTCGGGAGAGATACCGGATTATCAATGGAAGCGGCAGCGGTAAACGAGAAATTGGCGCGTGTTCTCAAGGCAGGCACCAGCCCGTACAACCCAGTATACAAACGATTGATAGATTACCAGTGGACGGGGTGAAAGTTGCTCGTTAGCCTTTCTAGTGCATCGGGTGTAGTGTTGTGAACCTTTCAATATAAATGGGTGCGTTCGCAGGAAGAACACTGCGGCCGCATACTTAGCTGTCCGAAAACTCGAGCAGTTCATTCAGAACTGGCAGGCAACATGTCGACCCTTTGACCCCTGCAATTCTTGATTCGATTCGTCGATAGATGTGGCAGACCAACCGGCGTCTTTAGTGACAATGGTACAAATTTCATTGAGCGCTATCATAATCTCGGGATGATATTAGGTAAAGGATTCTGAGTAGGAGGCCTGGCGGAATATTCACCCCAGAGATACAGTGGCACTTTAATCCACAAGCAGGTAGTCATCGCGGTGGCGTGTGGAAGCGCATTATCAGGTCGGTGCGAGGAATCCTTTGATGTATATGTAAAGGGTGCTTGACCACTGCGCCCCTACAGGGGATCTAGATTCTGATTAGTCGAAACATAGCCGGGTTATTATTATTAATATTGAATTTATTTACCAACTTATAGGGAACATGCCAGCTGAAGGCTCATCGCGTCTTTTTAACCGAAAGGCGACAGGCAACAGCGTAAGGGGAAGGAGTTACAACCAACAAAATACGCTTATCAAGCAAAAAGTCCTCAGATATGAAAACCAAAATCTGGAACAATTGGGCATGAGGTACGACTATTTCACTAATGAAGCCGGTTGGCCGCTTACTAGAAGAACACCCAAGTTATTTTCGCAGAAATCATAGGGTTTTCGAGGTTGTGACTTCTACAGGGATCCGAGCTAGGCTAATCCGTATGCACCTTTCGGTGGTTTATTTCCCATAGCATTTTGTTTAGGTGGGCGAAATTTCGAGGTCATGGACCGTCACAAATTCGTATTTTGTTACCAGTTTATGACGGATAAATCACAAAATCGCAATCCAGCATATTTTGGCCTTCTTTGGTGTTTCTTGGAAATGAGATAACATCTACAGGATATCCTATACAAATTACATCCAGAAAAACAGGTTAGTGTCGTTTGTTTGTTTTATACTCCTCTGAGTTAACAGATGAGATGAGTTTGTTCAGCGAACTTCTGCACAACATATTTTCCTATGGAGCTTGCCTTTCGTCAAATATAACAACAGTGGACGATAGCATGAATTGTGCGGCGGCGATGCGAAGGCCATTTTTGTGGATGATCCACTTTCCCAGGTGTGCGTGACCAGCCTGTAAACGACACAGGGTCACGAGATAACCGCAGGTAAATTACCAACAGAATTATATCACTACTAGTAAGAACTTGACGCTCCACATGTGGATCACTTCATAAAGTGCAAATATAATGCTGGCAACTAGGGGCACCCATTGCCCGTCACCATGACAATGGTAGCTGTTGCGCCTCTCCCCGACTACTCATAGTAACTTTTAGGTCTGTGTCCATGTGCGACGCTGATTATGAGGCCTCACGTATGCACGGTAACCTAGTTGGGAATAAACATTATTTTTCTTATTAATCCAGTGGCTAAAGTCTGCCATTCGTCCTCATAACTGTATGTGTTGTCGCTTATATTTGCTACTCACGGTAATCACCAGTATGCCAGGATGCATGCAGGGCAATGACCACAAGGCCTCAAATGTACGTGATAGCCTAATCTAATGGTACTGTCGAACCCTTGGCTGCCTATCGTAAGTTCTCAGCCCGTACATATGCAGCGACTGGTTATGAGGTTTTAAACTATTCACGATAAGCTAATCAGACGGCCGATGGCGGCCCCCCAACCTCACATTATCGCTTCGGATACATCATTGCCCGCAGCTTCTTATAAGTCTCTACCATATATAACAGCCTAATCCACTGACCAACAACGGTTCTCTCATATCCGTACATGTCGTCCGTCTACCAACTCAAAGCCTAAAATTACACCACCAAACTTGACGAAGTGGTTTTATCTACTAATTTCGTTGGTACAAACGTAATGTGCAGCAATCCAATTCGCGTTCTCAGGAGCCGCGGTGGCCGTCTCACCACTAACGTGCTCTTTTTGGCCAACCGATCAGCTAACTTGCTCGCGTTTGCAAACCGGAAACGTTGTGATCCTCAGAATCCGGTATATACTAGACACAAGCAACATGTTGGAAGCTGCTCGCTATTTCAGACTATTCTGAGGCTCCATTGCATGTCTTCATATAGGTTTGGGCATCATTCAACTCATCTTTTATGCTGAAGTATAGCAACCTGTCTCCACTTCAACAATTATGTTTACAATCGCAGAATAGATGAACTAATAAGGCAGCCCAATCTGACGCCTTTTAGCTGTTCCAATGCCTCTCCTTGGATTACAGACGATGTGTTCAGTAACTGTATGTCAGGAAGTGCATACCAAAGGAGGAGATGAATTTGGCTAGGTCATCCAAATACACCTGCGCCTTCTCCTCTTCGAAGATGAGAACGATGTCGTCTGCATATTCCAGATCGACAAGGTTTTCGTCACAGGCTACTTGAAAACCGGGGTTTTGGAGATCTTCCAGTGTTCGTCTCATTATCCCGTCGATCACGAAGTTAAATAGGAATGGAGAGAGTGAATAATAATAATAATAATCTTGTAGGGAACAATGGTCATGAGGTCCGACTAGTTCAAAGACATGAACATGGCATGGACTAAAACTGAAAACCATTGCTGGCCATGAGTGACCTTGGGCGCTTGGGCAAATGGCTGGAGTCACAACGAGCAAAAGTGGATATGGAGGTAGAATAATTCGAATAGGGAGCACATGGCGAGTTTTGTCTCAAAAATGTGGCTTAATCTGAAATTAGGCAAACTCACTGTTGTATGGAAGTCAGTTGCAGCAGATAGGTTGGATGGGGACGTGGTCTTAATACATAGGGCGAACCGAACATCGTATACGGATTTGAACTTGTGGAAGGGGCAAGCCGAAATTGTGGCAGAAAATCAGGCTAGCCAAATTTGAGCGAAAATTCATCGGGTACGAAAGAACTCGTCCCAGAGACGGGGCCGGATGAAAAATTTGCTCGTAGTTGCGACTACAGGCTCGATTGGGCGAGGGGTTGCGGTCGAGATTCTCCAGAGAATAGTTGCGGGAGTGCCATCACACTGGGTATGACAGTGCCATGCCATCATTGCACTGACATGCTTCGGTTTATGGACAGCCCCGTAACGGTCGTCAAGGGTGCCGCGATCGGAGAAGGGATACGCAGTTCTGTGGCAGCTGGATCTGGGTGAGACGGGGATTGACACAGAGAGTCAGACGGATGCAGGGTCACAGATAATTTCCCTTTCGTTGGAGGACCGTGTGAGTGTAGACCGGGGACCAGCCAGTTTGAATGAATAACAGTCCTACGGGGCGTTTGGGCAACTGCAGTAGAAGTTTGAAGCTTGGGAAGAGGGGCAACGAGGACGAAGTAGAATGAACACCACTGACGGACACCGCCTTCTGTACGGAAGCTTTTGGAGAGCTCGCCGTATACTCTCACACGTCCGGAAGTCCGAGAATACAAAGCACGTATTATGTTCACCAACTTACGGAGCGTTCCTTGATGGGCAAGCGTGTCAAGATGAACAGGATGGGAGCAGCATCACTGGAAGGGAAGAACCTGTGAATAATGTTTCTTACTGCTTGGAACTGACTAGTATCTAACCCCGGGGGAACAGATCGAAGCAGGGGAGACAGATCGCTTGTTAGAAGAGGCATGTGCACAGCCGTCCACCATTCGAGTGCACCTGGGTGCTTACACCAGGAACTATAACATATTTGACGTGGAGTAACCTCACTTTGCAGCCTTGAAGAGTCTCCCGGCTTGAACGTGCAACCAGTGGTCTGCAAGTTAAGGGACAAATCTTGGGTCCATCTAGCGCAGGAGTTGCACATCTTGTAGGGGTCTGTGTACTGGCAATATGCTAAAAAGTCCTAATGTACGGTATTGTTCAGGCAAGTAGTATGGCGGAATATGTGCCGGTTGTTCACAACACGTGGCCGTGACCAAAAATACATGGATGTTATAAGGCCTATAGTGCATCCTGATGGCATTTCGAATATGGAAGTAGCACAATATGACATCACAGCAAGACATTACACTCACTGTCTGCGTTTGCACCGCCAGTTTGTCCGCCACATACTGCTCGCCCATTATTTCCCTGAATAAGAGGAATAGTTTGCGCATGGGAACAATCTGTTCGATTTTGTCGGGGGTACGCAAAAATGGACGTCCGGGACCCGTGTCATCCACGAGCAGGAAGGTGTAGGGCTTGTATCTACAGGCAAAGTATTAGTTGCTTCAAAAACTTACTCAATAGGATTGTTGCGTGCACCATAGATATTTATTGCATCCGGGAAGCGTCAGAAGAGCGCTATCTGCTGTTATCTGGAGGAGCATATGTGGTGCGCGCATCCGGTCTCTCAAAGTTTTTCCAGGACGGAAGGCATATGATATGCCACAATATAACCTAACTATCCGTCCCGTACTCAACGGAGACGGCCGACATTTCAGGCGGTAATTTTACACGTCCTAAGTGGTAAGGCCCTTGTCAAATTCACCAGCTACAAATTACCGCACTTCATACGACGGCGTTCCATACTTCAGCAGCGCCCTCTACTGTTAGCCGCCGATTCTTCGGAAACCGATCGTACAAACAGTTCAAAACCTTATGACCGAGTTTAACGGGGAGACTACGAGATGGTTCATGTATCTTCTTAGACAAACACAAACTGGACAACCGGTGCAGCGCGTACTGCTTGTGACTAGCAAATGTGCTCAAATTGCTAGCTTCTCCGCAACTTTCTATTTTCCGTTGGTTTCTCTGGCCGCCCGCTGCAACTGTGGTACATCCAGTCGTAACGGGAAGCAGCGTTGTTGCTTCCACCACATGCTGCACTTACGAATACTGCGTAGTTATGCTTCGTGTATGCATTTAACACTTTCTCAGGTGCCGTAAAGGATGAGAACCGGAGAGGAGCTACTTTCTCAACAAACGTAACGGAGGCCATATCTGAAAACGTTGCACTGCAACTTTAAAATGAAACGTTTGCCAAATGTTAAAAAAAGATGAAGTTTAGTAGAACAACTTCAAGAAAGGTAAGAGAGAATGTGGTGTTTTTGGTGTAGGCTTACATTCAGAAAAATGTTGCACTCTACGAAAAAAAAACTTATTCCACAGATTAAGGTTAGGGAGGAACGGCCATCTGCCGGCTAAGGGGTAGCAGCTGAGACACAGCAAGCGTCCAACACATGCCTATGGTAGACCTTGAGCAGGTTTAAACAAATTTTAGATAAACCCTCGGATTCACCGATTGATACAAAAGATCGAAGTTTTCGCACATGTCTCCCGGGTCAGTTTTGTTCTTGTCGCTCAGCGACTGCCGTTCACCTGAGAGGCACAAGCGCGGGGAGGCAGCTTGCCAGGACTTGCATAAAAATTGTCCAATGTTGTTTGAACTGGGTTCTTAATGGAGCGTGAACAGCTGTCGGATGAAGGCAATTGCACGCAGCAACTACCCTAAATGAGGAAAATTTGCCTGACAAAAGTGTCCCCTGGGCTTGAAAATCCTCTTAGCATGTCTTCGCCGCATGTCTGCTGGGTCAACGGTGAAAAACCTGTTAGCCAAGGATTGTTTAAACAGGGCACAAAGAGCGATTAGGTCTCCTTGGACTCGACGATACTGCCGAGGGAGAGAAACCCAGCTCTAAGAGACGTGTTTCATACACCACAGATTTAAGACCGGCAAATATTTCCGTAGCAGCTCACTGGACACGCTCAATGAAGGTTGCATCCTTCGTGAGTCCTGAATAGGCAGCTTTGTTGGCATATCTAAGAATCAGCCAGACGTTGGCCCCATAAAGCATTTGGAAGTCTATGCGAATAATGCGGGAGAAGGTGCGCCGAATCATCCGTAGAACGGCGCACGCCTTTTGAGCCGGTTCCTTATGGGAGGGAAGGAAATGTTTGAAGAGAGCCAGATACCCAAATCCATTTTGACATCCACACTCGTGATGTCTTCTGGTCCATTCTCAAAATGTACGACAAAGGTGTTCGCTGAGTCGCCTCTGAATGGCATATCGACGCAATTTTCGTCGTTCAAAGGAAGGTGCCAGTCCAACGACCTCTGCTTTGCAGCATCTAGATCCAGCTGAAAGGCACTGGAACTCCAGGATTTCAAGTCGTCTGCAAAAAGTAGACATGAACTTGAAAGAACGCCTGGTTCGTTGACGTAGATCAGAAACAACATTGGTGCCAAAATAGAGCCTTGATGATCTCCAATGGAGATCGAGACCGGAGACGAGTAGGCAACCTACATTTATTCAGGACTTTCTGTCTGATACAAACGCCTTACACTCACACTTAGTCACAGGATTACACCGGGTTATAGTGTAGAATTTTCCCTTGAATTCCGTAAGGCTCGAGTTTGTGGAGCAGCGGGGCGTGAAGGACGCGATTAAGTGGCTTTGAGAAGTCGAAAACTATTGCATCCGATATAAGTTCCTCGTCCTTGGCTTGTGTCAAGCTGTCCATTAATACGAGAATGTTCGTCACGCAAGAACGTTGCAGGAGAAATTTATGTTGAACTGGAGATATCAACTTGCTGTTAGTAGGGTGATCTAGGGTGACTCGCTTCAGACTGCGTTCCATCGCCTTGGACGGCACGCTGGTGAGGCTACTTGGCCTAGAGCTGCTGGACGAACTCGGTCACCAGTTCTGTACATTGGCGTGACAACTGCTTCCTTCTAAGCACAGGGAAGGTGGCCTTCGTTAGAAGTATGGTTGCTTCAGTGGACAAAGAAATTTGGTGAATTGCGATAATATGAACGTAGATTTGGGTGATTTTTGGTTTGCTCACATACGCGCAAAATGCATCATTTCGGCGTCAAAAGTTTTATTCCACTAGCAAATGTTTTGCAGCTGAAAGCATTGTGCTGCCAAGGAGCTCACTTCTTGGGAGATTTTAGATTCCCAACAAACAGCGTCACATCCTAAAACATGACGCAAGGCTTTCCCTTGTTCGAACTATGGTTTCAGAGCAGTTCTGCTTATGCCTCTAAGGTTCGTAGCGTGCAGTGAATACCGAAATTCGTTTATACTTTTGGTGCATATTTTCAGCCAATCAGGGCTCGACTACACGCTGGAATAACTGACCTGTTTTTCGACATCGCCGGTGAGCTGCGACCGTAGGACTTCGCAGAGCCTAACAGTGAGAGGTGGGGCGGTTTGTACGTAGAATTCTGCTTGACAACGGCCGAGGAGGACGAACTTTCCACGAGAGTCTGAAGTTGAATCCCATTTACGCATGCGGGGTTCAAAAGAGAGGATGGAGTAGCCGTTGTAATAAGACCAGTGAGAATGGAGGTGGCTGCAGAATTACTCTTCTCTGAGGTAGGACCTGACATTGAAACCGTCTACAAGTGTCCCTTGTGATGCACTTGTCCGGCGTACTTTAAGCTATATGTATATTTTACAGTATACGTATAGCTTAAATTGCACCGCACATTCGGACTGCGGTTGTCCGTTAAACCGGGGAAAATTCATTCAGAATAACGAACCGCCGTCACAATTTCTTCGATTCAAGAGGACAACCAGTAGATTCCGGTGTTTGACTGTCGTGGTAGTTGTATGCCTACAACTGTGCGGACGAATATCAGGAGAGGGGAAAAAGGTATGATGGCATGGACTTATTGCAGCCTTAAGGCTGGACATACGCTTATGTCCATATGAATGCGATTCTAGAGGAACCATACAGACTCCAACCTGTGCGGCGCTAAGATCCTACGTTGCTCCGTTTGATGGTAGCCGCCATATTGCACTGCCAGTTCATCACCTGTCCCCCAGTCAGCCTTTCGCCAGAAAGAGTTCGGGGTTGAAAACCACTTTCCCGATAGATGGCTGTTGGGCATACATAGTGTATGTGCTAAACGCCTCAGTCTCGTACGTGTTAAACCAAACTCGTATGAGCGTCCTGTAAAGTAAGACGCCATCAGCGGGATTGACTCAGTCTCCTTTGTGAATCTCACCCGACACAAGCCTTGTGAACTTTAACCAGGTAGTCCGGCTAGGACATGGCAGTATGCGCGCCACTGAGATTGGTTGCGTTCCACGTCTTCTTGGGTCTCCAACCACCTGCAAGCAAGATCACGGGGCCTTCTGCCAGGAACTCCTGAAGATCCCAACACATGCTAGAAGCACATCGTTGTGTTGCTGGCGGCATCAACGCTCAGATGGGTCGGTTCAGCTCTGCTGAGATCCAGTTAGATGATCCTGTTATGTTCGACATGAGAGACATGGAGAACTGAGAGTGCCTGCTATATACCTGTGCTAATCACGTACTTCTTTCGAAGTACCAGTTTCCGGTCAGCATTGCAGCTGGACACCTAAGGGTGTTGAAGCTGAATGATTATTTTCCTTTCATTTCCGGCACGGTGAGAATAGCTTAATATTATTAATAGTTCAACTATAACATCCTTTCAGTATCTAACTGGCGCCCCCCCCCGAAGGAGGCACGAAGGCTGGAATAGTGCCAGGTCGCCCAAGTCTAGACAGGATAAGTCAATATGCAGAGGTCGGGTTAGAACAACGGACCTCCCGACCAGTAAACTCGCGCTCTAAACACTGAGCCATTTCGCGGTAATAGTCTGACTGCGCTGCACCCACCAACCAGTCAGTCATGAGTCCAAATGGACTGTATTGTCATCGATTACCGGTTCCGAGGATTGATCACAGTTTACCGGTCCTTCGGAGTCCCCACGTGGATTCCAATCATCCACTTGCCCGTTGCTGCTTTTAATTGCGCTATTCAGGTTTGCGCAACACGCGCTTGCCTCGCTTAGCAATTGAAAAGCTCATGGAACCCGAAATAAAACAAAGCTATCTGAACCGGCTCATCCAACGCCTACCAGTTTTTATGATGTTGAATGTTAACGCTCACTGGAGATAGATATTTAAAGACCTATTTGGCGTCGGAAATTTCACTTGCGACACAAGCATGAGATCTTTGGGAGCACCATGGCTTTGCCAGAGAACGGGTGACAGCTTCCTCCTGGCTGGCACTACAATTCTAATCCACGCATCACATTCAGTCTTCTTGGAAACCGGGAAACCTGATGGGTCCTAAAAATCCAATAAACAGAAAGAATGAGGAATGCTGGAAAAGTACACAGGTTGTTCCACCTGATTTGTATGGTCGATCCTCAGGAGCTGTTGTCAACCACTGTCGAGAATCACAATGGCTCACTGGCATCTAGCAAAGACGAATGTTTGGAACTTTTGCACAATGCACTGAACAGCAATTGCCCACTGACTTTAACAGGAACGTGGACTGTGAATACGGAGATATGTCCGAGTGTATATCTACTAACCCGACCAAACCTTCACACTTCGTCGGGTTCTAGAACAACGCCATACGTACAAACGACCCACAATTTTAGTATTCCTGGATTTCCAAGACTCGGTTGACCGGTTTGTTCTTCTTGATACGCTTACCAATCAAGGAATGCCCCGGAAGTTTGTGAACATAATACGTGCTTTGTATTCTCGGACTTCCGGACGTGTGAGAGTATACGGCGAGCTCTCCAAAAGCTTCCGTACAGAAGGCGGTGTCCGTCAGTGGTGTTCACTCTCTCCATTCCTATTTAACTTCGTGATCGACGGGATAATGAGACGAACACTGGAAGATCTCCAAAACCCCGGTTTTCAAGTAGCCTGTGACGAAAACCTTGTCGATCTGGAATATGCAGACGATATCGTTCTCATCTTCGAAGAGGAGAAGGCGCAGGTGTTTTTGGATGAACTGACCAAAGTCATCCCGTCTTTTGGTATGCACTTTGTACCCAAAAAGTGTAAGGTCATGCTCGTGGACATGCAGTCACTGAACGCGCCACTGTCAATCCAGGGAGAGGTACTGGAAGTTCTGGAGCGTTTTACGTATCTTGGAAGTTATATTAGTCCTGGTTGTAGCGTGGCAGGTGAGGTCAATGCACGAATCTGCATGGCCCCGGTCACGTTTGCTAATTTGAGACCTTTATGGCGTCAACACGGTACACCCGTTGATCTCAAGGGACATGTGTATCAAGCTACAGTGCAGGCTGTTTTGTTGTGTGGCTGTGAGACTTGGCCTGTTCGAGCAACGGAACTGAGACGTCTTCAGGCGTTCGACAATCGTTGTCTCTCATAGCTCGTGTGGGTTGATGTCAGTGAATCCGTAACGAGGCTATTAGAAAGCGAGTTTTCGGTTGTGTATAGTCATTTGGTACTTCCATTGAAGAATGTTTCCAAAACCAGAAGCTACGTATGTTGGGTGATGTTTTGCGTATGCCTAACCCTCGTTTGTTGAAGAGAGTGCTGTTTTCCATGCCAAACTCAGAGTTGCAGAAACAGAGAGGTGGCAGAGTGGTATGAAGGAAGTGTGTGCTGTCGGTGCTACTCGCCTTCCCCACTGCGCCTGATTGGAGACACTGCAAGATATGGCTGCCAATTGATGTCAGTGGCGTTCTTGTTTTCAGTTTCTATCCAGATTGCCTGAATGAGTGTCTGAAGGTGAAGGCACCTCGGAATGATAGTAGTAAGCTAGCACTAAGTCCTCCGTTCACCTTTACTATTTTTTTCTACAATAAATCTTTCAAATAACTCATGGTTTTACGACAGTGAGGCATCGGTGTTCAACACCGATGTCATGGTGTCGATGGTGATGACGTTATCTTTGGATATAAAGATGATACACAAATGCCGTTGAATGAACTGACTGGCAAAGTACCATCTTTCAGGATGCCCATTGTACCTACAAGGCGGAAAGTCATTCTTCAGAATGTGCACCTCAACATGTCCCTTGTGGTTCAGGAAGCATGGCAAGTTTTGGGGGGTTTTAAACATTTGCTTGTTTGTGATATATCTGGTGGTAGTGTGTCGAATGAACTTAGCGCAACCATCCCACTAATTTGCGTCAAAAAGATACATCATTGGGTCTCAACGGTCACGTGTGTTGTGGGCTTTATTGTTGCGTGGTTGCCAGGTATGGCCTATGCGGACACATGATGTGAGGTGTTTTCAGATTGCTGACCACAGATGGCTCAGAACCGTTGCTAGTGTCGGATGAGATCGGCGAATTTGTAGCGACGTAATTAGAAAACGGGTATTTGCTTATGCAGTGGGTGCTTTGGTCGCGGGAAAAATCCAACACCTTCAGTCACGGTTGCGCGTTCATGTGACACACGTCGAATCACCGTGTACCGAGACCAGTTTTGTTCTTTCCTTTTTTAGAATGACGCAAACTCTGGCGTGGACAACGTCTGACTTGGTATGAGGGTGTGGAAGAGATTGCTAGGTCTTTGGTTGTTGTTGGTGCGATCCGTTTTCCAGGATTTGTTTCCCGTGTGCCCTTCCTCCGCAATTTACTGGGGACATTGCAAATAATGCCGCCTTATCGATGTCAGTGGCGTTCGTCTTGTCAGTTTCTTTCCAGACTGTTTGATTGGGCGCTTGGAGTTGTTGGCACCTCACTACGCTTTCGGTAGGCTAGCACCAGGTCGCCCGTCATCCGGTCTTTTTCCACATTAAGACTTTAATTGTAATTAAGCAAACGTTTTGGCTGTACAGCAGTGAATTATCAGTGTCAACACTGATGTTGCTGTCGTTGATGACAATGACGATGTTTTTTTGTTTACGATGATGATAGTTGGGACACGTCCTCCACAAATCAGACTGAACCGTCCAAATCTCCACTCCCCCACTACCCTGCTTAGAATGGCGCTACCGCACCGGAGTACAACTGAAAACCTGACTGTCTACAGTTTAGATCGAGGTTGAACTACTTGGTCTGCAGATGGTTTAATGGTTGAAGTGTTGTATAGAAACTCGATAAAGCTGTGCTCGAATCCTTCTGCCGGGGGTGAGATGACTCAGCGTGAATTTACTGACCGGAAGGTCCGTGGATCGAGCCCGATCTCTGCATCTCGAATTCTCCTGTCTAGACTTGTGCAACCTGGCAATCTCCCAGCCCTCCTGCTTCCTTCCGGTGGCATGGTAGCTAGGCACCGAAACGGTGTTACAGCTGAATGATTATTACACGAACTTTGCTGTCAGTCGTGAGGCATGGGCAGTAGCGATGAGGGATTTTCTTGGAGACATCTCTTCAGGAAAAAGCCTCCGTCAACCAGTTGAACGGTCAAGATAGCAACACAACTGTGCCTTCTCTCACTGGCTTTTTGTGGATTTGGGGGATAACCTCACTGTGTTATGTGAGGTACTGCACCTCGAATTGCACCAAACCCTGGGCGATGGTTCAAAGTAGTCAACAGGGTGAGGGGGGGGGTGGAAGGGCATCAGTAGACTCCTACGTGTGTATTGTCTGTCGCGATGGGTATTCAAGATGTTGAACTCCTTACCCGATCTGGTCTGTGGGGCCGTCTACGGCACAGCTCAAGGCGTAGACTGATGGGGTCTTCTATACTGAACGTGAATAGCAACCCAGGGAGGGAATACACTCACCTGGTCACCAGCTGGGGAATGTATGTTTTGCAACCCCCCTTGAGTAGAGCTCAGCGAAACATTAAACATGAATCTGCAGTATTTGAAGAGAAACTAGTATTTTGGTCTAGCTGATCGGAATCGAGTTCATCAAACTGTTGATCCATCCACTGGGAACAAGAAGGAATAGGAGTAATTTAGTCCGGAGGATGGTTAGTACAATGAACAGGTGAGGAGGAATCACAAAGGACACATGCAATAAGAAAAAGGGAACGGAGAACTGAAATGGCCTTCGGAACAGCCTACGCCACATCTTACTGTAGTCCTATTTCATCCATTTCAAGGTCACACAGCCGCGACCATATGCCTTCTTTTTGCTGTTGTAAGCAAATAGTCAGATTTTGTCCAGTGATCCCATTTGATGGAGAGAACCTTTCCAAAAAGTTATGGATAGCAGACAACACACAGATGATTGAGCGGTAGCTTTAGATCACAAAAGAATGCGGATTTCACCTGCCGTCTCAATCGGTGTTCAGTCGCTGTTGTGAAAGTTCACACACACACACACACACACACACACACACACACACACACACACACACACACACACACACACACACACACACACACACACACACACACACACACACACACACACACACACACACACACACACACACACACACACACACACACACACACACACACACACACACACACACACACACACACACACACACACACACACACACACACACACACACACACACACACACGTGTTTACACACACACCTATCAAAAACCTTGGAGTAGCGGATTCTGCAATAATTGAGTGATTATGCGTCAGGTGAAATGGCTTCACACCTACTTTCCTAGTGGCTTCATTTCACACGTTGGTTGAAAATTGTTTCCCTACTGACCACGTCCAGTTAAATTCAGCAGCGTCACCATTACGTATGCAGCTAGTGGATGAGGTCGCCTCTAATGCTCTTCAGGATGCGTCGTTATCTAAAGGTAGCACACGAACTTGGGCAAACAGCACTCGAATTTATTCGCAGGCCTAAATATTGTAGCCCTTGATCTGACTGTTTTTTTTCTAGCCACCCTTGGATCGAACACTACAGTGTATTTCCTCGCATAGGTCGGGCACTCAATTTGACAGGGAGGTTGTGAATATCATCGACCGAATGCAGTCGTCCTCTGTGTTCTTCGTATCGCTGGATTCCGACTCAATCCAACTGTCGTGCTGTTAATCGATCAGTTTCGCGAGTCATACGACAAAGGTGATGATCAGCCGAAAACATCAATCCATTAAAGGAATAATCCCCACTTCCACGGATTTCACAGTTTTCTAAAATTCCATTCCTTCACATAACGCTGTGAACACATGACCAACTCCTTAAACTTCTCAATCGATCTACACTGCTCCAAAAGACTTTGTTCTCCCTCACCAAACAGGTTTGGAGAGAAAAACGACCTTCAAGGTCCGACGACGCCCGGACGTTAGGTAGCTAACGAATCAGATAGGGGTAGAAGTCGATTGGACGAACAGGATTTATGTCAGCACTTTGCTTGGAAGTAAAAACTGCTAACCAGTGGTTCTCTGGTAGCAAGTTCACGTCTCGTTTAAACAGTATTGATCCAGGCAGACGCAATCACGAATTTACTGGCTCGCCAGACCCATCAACATTTTTGGAAGTCCCTACACTACATGGAATAGGACGATACCACTGACAACTCAGTAACAAATATTGTATACCAAAGGATGTCAAAACCGAAGTCAAACAAAGTAGCCGACCCGGATCGTGTTTCACTGCTGTATATATATTTGTATATGTTTGCATATATTGTATAGGGACGCACTTTAGTGATTGATCATGGAAAAATACTTGATTACTGAAGGATGGCCAAGATAAATCTAATGCGTAAGGTAGGTTGAAATATCGACCGACTGTCTTCCCCATCCACACTCCTGAAGTTATCTGAAAACACAACCTTATCTATGGTAATTTCAGCCAGAAATACGAAGATGCACACATGTTTGTGCCTTAAACTGGAGCTGTCGTCCGTTTTCTTCAGCACTCAGTCCAGATAAGCTCGTTAGGGTGCCCCCATAAGCTTCGCCTTTTTATTTCATTTCCTCTTTCACATCAGACAAGTGCCATCATCATCATCATCATCATCAAGATATGTGTTGCCAACTTACCGATGTTTCGAAATTCGGATAGCTCAAATTCAGTGCCGAGGTCTATTAACGTGAAATGCCAACAATCTCAGTTGGTAGTTCAAACCGTTTTTTTCTCACCTAACCTCCACTACGTTGTTCTCCTCCCGTTAAATATCGTTCGCAAGGTGTTTATTGCACGTGAGCTTCCGTTTCCCCGTCATATTCCCTTTCCTCGAAAAAGATCATTGCTTCATAGTCATAGTCTTCGGGCGCAAAAAGCAGTTCCACAGCCGAAGTAACTTTAATCATAGAAAGCTTAGCAGACGATCAACACACCTTTCACTCAATGTTAACTCAGACCATATTCACTGTTGGAACTGTTCAGGGAAAAACTACCACATACTGAAGTTCCGTGACAGACTTGTGAAGCTTTACTCACTGAATGATACTCAGGTATCACACCTTCTCGCCTTATTCATTCCTTCCCAGACTGCATTTTTAGCGTTTTACCAATCACGTGCCCATTTTCGCATTCGCTATGAGTCTGCGCACGGAAAACCAATCTCTCTAGGAACGCAGACAGTCTTCACCAGCTGCCATGCCACCAGAAGGAAGCCCGAGGGTTGGGATACTGCCAGGTTGTCCAAGCCTAGACAGAGGAAGCTAACAAGACGGGCTATGCAAGCAATAAGTGTCAAGTCAGTGGTGAAGCTGAACCGCGAATCCTTCGGCTTCACGCCATTTTTAGCATTGAAGAGATACAATTCCGCAGAATGCATGAGACCATCAGAAACCGATCGGCTACATAAGAGGTCATGCAAAGTTTGAACTAATAGACTACACCGCCTCCAATAGACCCGACTGGAGATCAAGGCCACAGTGATCCTCACCCGGTTCACACCCGTTGAACCTCAGCAAAACCTAGTAGCGGCGAATACATCCTCAGACTGACAACGTAATAATAATAAACACGACAAACAAAGGAGGACAATACTACTTGTATGGTCGATGAAAACTCTGAACAGCTCACTACAAGTTTTGTCATTGAGGCTCGCGTCAGGTAAGCGCCTGGTCCTTAATTCCTACTTCGACACCAAAGTGTAGGCGTGTGATAATTTTACAAACGATAGATTCAGGTGAATTTCAGCTGATCCTCCCGTCAACATCCACTTGATTTGCAAATAAATCCTCACCGCACAACAGAACAGTCTTCAATTACAGCATAGGTTGAGTACAAAAATCCAGTCCCGTGACCAAAGCAGCGTCTAAATCGGATAGATCGATGGCATTCCGATGGAACGAATGTATCGATTATGTGTGCAGCAATTCGGATAGTTCATCCAAATGCTCTAGTTGAAGCCACTAGAACTCGGTAGTGAGTGTGTGTGACAGAGGCCTAGTCAGCAGATCCAACCCACGTTTCAATGAGCACCAGGACGTCGACTCTCACGTAAGCGTAGGAAGGATTTTAAACGAATATCAGTCCATAAAAGGCTGGGTTGTAGAACAAAATGTCACCATTTTCCGCTTGTCTGTAGATTCTTGACCCAAAACCTGCTTTGTCGCAGAGTCTTCAATAATTTAGATGAAAATTTCATGACTATATCTCAGTGAAATCACACAAAACCATATCAAAATTGATGTAAACTAGATAAGATGGTTTCTCGGCAGAAGCAACATACACCAGCTCTACAGAAGAGCTCTAGTAGGCACATTTGGTGCCCGCAGCACAGTAAACATATCGCACCATAAGACTAATTTGCAAACCATGATAATTTTCCTGGAGAGATTTTAGCAGATTCTGGGTTCTAGAAACGTGGGAAGCAATGCGTCTCGGATCCTGGAATTTCGTATACTTTCACCTGGATCAGCTGACTCCTTATGCATCCACTTTCGAACAAGCCGTCATTCAAACAAGCGATGGGAACGACCAAGAAACATGATCCGCACTCCACAGTGAATGAAAGATTTATCGTAAAAGTGGACATCTACACAAAAGCAACAAAAGGATTTCCACTCTGGAGAAATTAATCGTTCATACCCCATGGTAAGTGACGCTTTCTTTCCTGTGTAAGATGATGTGGTGAAAATACTCTTATGGAGGAACTGCTTGAGTTAGGCAGAAGAATTCTGGTCAAGAGGAGTGGGGAGGAACGAATGGAGGGAGAGACACCGTAAGCGATAACTGAGTTCACACACTGCGTTGGTTCGGTTAACTGCTCTGAATGCTAATAGACCGCTCGCCCAATCCTGCATCGGGACGAGTTACGGTGAGTCGAATGTAACAATGTGGTCTAGGGAGGCAGTTTCTGTTAAAATAACAGAGCCTGAACATGACGAATTCCCCTCGAAATGTCTCCAGATGACCCACCGCTCACTGTTTTGTGATGGCGCGCATACGTTCAGCTTTGCGAAGGACGAAAGAGAACACCTTGCATGCATTTAGCATGTTCGATCGCCGGGTGCGTAAACTGAGCCTTGGTCACCAACTCCCACTGTATCACTCCCCGCGTTGTCCCCTGTTCATCGGAAGCTCTGGGTGCAGCGACCTAAGCACGATCGTCACGAAGAGACTGGGCCTTACCCTCGTGTACCTCGGCGACCCATTGAGCTCCGCGCGACGCTCGCAGAGTCTTTCATACCTGGTTGATCAATTGTTAAAGGTCTGACGAACACAGTCTCCTGGTCCTCCAGGTTGGGGGTTGGAACATGTCTGGCGATTTCCGTAAAAACAGCAATGTATTTGCATTTAACGCCAAACAACACTGCTTTGCGGTCAGGCTTTTGAGCCAAAGGCTTTGGTTGAGGACCCTAATCGTCCTCTTGTCTAGGTGCGGGCGCCCCCGCAGTATTGCAACCCACGTACAACCATGACACTTACAACTTGTACGGCACCGAAGCATCAGTGTTGAACACAGATGTTACGTTGTCAATGATGATGATGAGCGACCTAAGCGGTCCTGGCGGTTGGGAGGTATCACGCCCTCAGACAAACAAGATAGTATTGTCTACATGGAAGAAAAACGCTCTCTTACTCGAGATCTGAACGAACTTAGAACGTCTCTCAAAACAAGTGTTCGGCGGAGTTCAGCACGGATACCCCTTTAGCGCTCACAATTGCTTCTACGGCCCGCACGCGATTGGTCACAAGATCGGTCAGCTTGCCGGGCTAGTATCAAAGAGAGCTCTGATTGGTCGAAAGTCTGGACCCGACAGCCAATCACGATCCAATGTCTTCTGAGTGTCGGTTGGAAATGGCGCCTCCACTGAGGAAAGCTGTGTAAATCTTGCCGTCCGTATCACCTAAATCTTTCACACTGCCCACGACATAATTACGCTGGGTTCGTACAAAGTTAGCATGCTCCGACAGACTTGGTCACGTCAATGGATACTCTCAATGTGGATATCGATTGTATGGTCCAAGCTCACATACTGGCTTGACCAAGCAGCGCGTTAGAACGCAACGCCTTCACGAAATGGCCTGGCTGGAGAGGACAGTGCGGTCTTTTACCTACGTGTGTATTGTCTGTCGCGATGGGTATTCAAGATGTTGAACTCCTTACCCGATCTGGTCTGTGGGGCCGTCTGCGGCACAGCTCAAGGCGTAGACTGATGGGGTCTTCTATACTGAACGTGAATAGCAACCCAGGGAGGGAATACACTCACCTGGTCACCAGCTGGGGAATGTATGTTTTGCAACCCCCCTTGAGTAGAGCTCAGCGAAACATTAAACATGAATCTGCAGTATTTGAAGAGAAACTAGTATTTTGGTCTAGCTGATCGGAATCGAGTTCATCAAACTGTTGATCCATTCATCACGGTTGCCATTGTAATCCCAATTGAGGAGTTCATCAAACTGTTGATCCATCACGGTTGCCATTGTAATCCCAATTGAATTATTTTGGTGTAGCGAAAGGGGAAAGCTGAGTTTCTTAAATTTTCCGAAGCAGCACGAAGATGGGATCGTTCAGCCTAACTTGTATGTCAAATGTAGAACCGTTTTCGTACTGATATTACTTTACTCAACTGAGATGTATTTATCGGGCATGTTTCTGAGGTTTACCCGATCTGCTTTTGTTCCTTGCCTAAAACTGCTCTCTATTTCATGGAGGACCCGTTTAAACTGTCTACTGTCTTAAAAATTGAGTTACTTCTCACCTTCTATGTCGCTACCCTAGAGCACGCCCATGGTATTGTGCTGCTTTGGTTGTAGTTTACAAAAATGCAGTAAATAATTAAATTCATCTACCGACTACTTTTAGGATGCGCTTTATATCCTTCAAGTTCTAATTCAAGTTTAGGCGAGTGCACCACCCAATCTAGTTCTTGTAGCTCAAACCATGTAACCCAGCTGTGCCTGTTTGGGTATTTTCTCTGTAATTATTGCCGACGAAATGAGCACTCGAATAGGAGAGACCCGCTTGATCGTCCTTCACATTGGTTACTTGTAGCACCGATAGGATGCTAGTATGTCGTTCGATGGTAGATTGTGCGATTCCTTAGTGGGGTTAGTGCTTTTATGCGGGTGTGAAAATTGGCTTTTTTGGGAAAAATAGTATGGCCACTTATATCCGACCGTTGACATCTACAAAGCATTGCGCACGTGTGGTGGGTGCACCGTATTTCTAATGCTGTAATAGGCCGTATGATATTTGACTACCGTCTACCAGGTGGTCGATTGACAGTTTGATATGGCTCCACTGAATACGTTTTCCCAGTTGTGTGTTATGCGCGTTCGAAAGCCTAAGTGGGTCTTATTTTGCCTGTTGGGATTGCGATAGGAAAATGCAGTGATGGAGAGGTGCAAACGAAATATTCGTCACAGTCTTCTGTATCGCTTGCTCGGATGAAGAGTTAGGTATCACTCAACTGAGTGGCTGGAGATCCCCACCAATACGGCTAAATCATTGAATGACTGGCGTTGTTTATTTGCTCTGTCATCTTCAGCTCTTATGTCTGCTGTCAACCAGAGACCTTGTTTATTACCACCATCGTACTCATATACATGGTTCACGGTTGAAAATTTGGATGAAGTTGCAGACGAAGGGATTTCTGAATGAGAAACAGCCTGGTTTCGGTCTCATTACGAAGACTGAATGGCATCTCCGGAAGCTAAACAATGATAAGAAATGGCATAGCACTGGGACTGTTTCTGAGCCATTTTCAGCGACCTTGCAAGAGTTGCAGCCAGTAAGGTCAAGTATGCGTCTAACCGGCTGCTGTGTGGATGAATAAGATTGAAGAAATGGAGCAATTGATTACGGTGCTCATCTACTGCTACTACCTGAAAGAGGCAATCACAGGCGGGGAACTCCAATTTCTACAGAACATCATCATTAGTCTCTCCGGATTTCTGTTAATTGATGACCAACATATGGTGGGAATCACCAGCCCTTCTGATTTGTACGTGCGGAGGTCAAAGTTTGTTAAGAGCATTGTCCTAGGTTGCACGTTCTGATATTAGCTGGTAAAATGTGTGCAGGAGGAGCTGAACCAGTTAATCCGGCTTTTAAGATGTAACACAGACTTTAGAGAGATTTCGGAAATGTGAAGCCAATGGGGACGGTGCTGAGCAGTATGCTGGGCGGACGGGTTCTCTTCAAAGTGTTGTGATTGCAGCTGTTTCAAGACTGAACCGTTACGGGTCGGTACGAAAAAAAATCGCTCAGCTATGGCACCCTTTCGGTGCCTAACTGCCATGCCACCAGAAGGAAGCACGAGGGCTGGGATACTGACAGGTTGTCCAACCCTAGACAGGGGAAGTTGAGAGGGGGTTTGAACCACGGACCTTCCGGTTAGCACATTGGCGCTCTAACCACTGATTCATGTCAACTCTATATGTTGTGAAATCAAATGCATGTGCTGAAATAGGAAAATAGAGACGTAATAACGTTACGTAAAGTGAATACGATTGTATAACGACAAGGTATGTACGGACGGCACTTTTGAGGAGTGTTACTAAAAGACGTTCACTTCCCGGGAACCAAGGTTGTTCGAAAAGTTTTCTCAACGACTCAGAACAACGTCATTTTCATCTGGCCTAGGAGGACGGGGTTAAAATGGTGCTGCTTCAATGGCTATGGGATCGTTCTACTTTACTTTCCTATTTAATTCTCTTTTTCAGCTCTCCGATGTCCTCTGTTCACATTAACGTCACAGACTCATTACCTCGTTCGGTTTGTACGAAAATGCTCAATTGTTCACAACCTTGTCATCCTGGTTCGATGCATCGCATCCTATCAGCGGCGGAGAAACGGAGCCGCTACTTCCGCCGACTATTGAATTTCAAACACATGGATTTTGAGTACGCTTTTTGGCAGATGGCCCAACTAATTTTTACTCCGCAACGTCTGTTCCGGAATTTTCAATATCGTAATTGTATGTCTTTCATTTGGCAGCAGGCGATTTATTGTCTTATAGGTTCCAGACGCCAGTGGGCTCGTGACGACCCAGCATTCCTCGTTTTGGTTTTCACTATGTTCCTCGGTAAGATAATGTAAATGTTTTTTGTGTTTCTGTACTTGGTCGTGAGAAAGCTTGAAGGCCACAACACGGTCGTTCCACTTGCGCCGTCCCTGCAGATACGATTTTTTGGAATTGTATTTCACCTTCATCTTGAACTCGTGACACATTGCTCTTGATCGTTTTATCTTTCACGCTTTATCAGGGCACTCTTGTTACTATTTTGACGACGCTGTACCCCGTTTATCTACTGTCTGCCGTCAGTGGTTCTTTGAAATCCATATACATGGTAAAATTGCTTGAACTGAAAACCTGATGGGGTCACTTTCAGAATGATATGCAGCACGCAGACTACCTAAAGTCCTCTCCATATATCTTCGATAATTTTTTGGTCTGATGTTAGAAGTATGGGACGATTGCCTAAGTTTCTTAGGCGCCCCATCGCCTCTTTTGCCCGGTTTGCGGCTAGTTGGGTAGGCATAGGCAGTGGGATCTGAGGTTGTCAGCCCTCAGCTGTAAGCTGTTTGCATCACATTTCGAAGATGAATCGGGCGAGGCCGCTATCCGACTGACTATAGACTTTGAGCACACTACTTATACCAAGAACAGTTTGTTAGACATCTCAACGGGGTCTTGCGGTAGCTCGTGGGTTTTTCACAATGTGGAAGAACATTGATTGTGACGTTGAGTATGGGGAACTCCGCCAAGTCTCCAGTTCTCGGCCGTTCTGACGTACATACGACCTCGAAAATCAACCCACAACCAAATTGACATTCAAGTTGCTCTCATGTTCAAGTGACCAGCCTTACATAGTTCATCAAACTTTGCGCATGTCATGTTTAAAACCATCCTCAGTGGTTCAGTTAAATTGTTAGTGACTGTTGGATAAACAGCACTGATGCTGTCTTTTCACTCATGATTTGCTAGTACTGGACCTCCTGCCAGTCTGAACCGTTTTCCAGTCATCCCTTTGGAACGAGACAATGTTCAGCTTGATTCAGCCAAGTTGTATGCCTCTTGCACTTAACTGCCAGTGTATCACTAACTCTACTACATGAGGCCAAGCTACGACAAATTGGTGGTCCTGTCATCGATGCGATACTAAGTAGAAGGTTGACGCAAATTCGCTCATGGGTTTATTCGCATCTTAGTTGTGTTTCGTTCAAAATGGACAAATTGGTGGTCACTCTGAATAGCCGAAAAATGCGGATTAGTATTGGCTGGTTTATTTTGGTTTGTTAGCTTGAGTTTGCATACTTTCCTTTTTAGCCTTGCTTTAGTGTATCGTAACGCTTAGTTATATGTTCCTATCTAGAATGATCTATCTCAAGTTGCGCATCAAGCTCCCTTTTAGCGAGAAAACTCAACGTGAACTTCCATAGTCTAATCATCGGATCCACCCTTGGTCGTTGGACGGAATTAGCTTCCTACCTACCACACTATTCGTGGGGATGGGGCTAATGGATCAAAGGTTGCAGAGCTCTTCTGAACTATTTTTTAAGCTTTCCGTTTTGATCACCATCAAAAATGCATCGAACTGATGACATACCTATCCTGAATGTCTCCGTTTTATCTATTGAGCATCACCAATATTGTGTGTAGGCTCGCCTAACAGCTCAATGCAGAAATACTCAGGTCCAGTAGTCTTCACACGTGCATCGTATTTGCTTATTCATCGGACTGTATATTTGTGTCACTGAGGGTTTCACAGCTGTTGGGCGCAGCAGTTTTAAGCGTGCTGTGCTATAACTCACCATTCAGTCGAGTTGGATTACGCGACTCGGTTTTTTCATATTCTTAATGTTTATGTAAAATACTAGTATGCCGTTTTCCCCCATGCTACTTGGCCATAAATGCTAACTGAACCGAGGCAGGAATGTTTTAAATGATTCCTATTACTTTATCGGTCCCCATCTCTTAGTATCCAGCATCATCTTCGCTACTTTCACTCTCCACACTCTTGAACTCCGCATCAAGTTTGTACTGTGGGTGGCTTTCTTTGACTTCTTCGCCATGGCACTGCTGGCCGCCACCTTCTTCTGGATTGTCACCAATCGGATACTGATTGATCGATCGGGGCGGTTCTCTTCGGACTTACTTTCGGAAGTTCCTGACCCACAGTCTAACCAGGATGTTGAATGGGCATATGCTTTCGATATTCATTTAAACGCGGTCTTCCCAGCAGCGCTCGTCTACCTTCTCCAATTACCACTGTTCTACTGTAAGTTTTACGGGTGGCAGTGCAACCCCCATGAACGATGCATTCAATTGTCTTGAGTCAAGTAAACTTATTTCCAACGTTCTATTCATCTGGAGGTATTCTTGGGGCCAAAGATTATTTACACAACACGTCTAAACATTTGAAAACCAAACCATCTTCCAGTTTACAGTTAGCGACCAACTGGCACGCGTTTTACTGATAGTCTGTGTGTAGTTGTGTGGTACACAACTATATTATTTATGACTCAAGTTGCATAATGTCGTTTTTGCAGCATTATACCTGTTGCATCTTAGATTTGGTCAGTTGCGGACCTGTGTGAAGTTATGTGTATAAGTTAGAGACCTTGTACCGAGATACAGTGATTGCAGTTTTTTCCTAACTAGCCATGAGGAGTACATGTCGGGGTGATTGCTCACTCAGGATATAATAGCTGTCAGCTTAAGTACTGTTGACTACGTCCCCAAAAACTTTATTTTCCGCCCAGCTGTTGTGCATAGTAGGAATTCTAGTATGCAGTTACGTTATAGATTCGTGTACAAAGTGGTATGAATTGATTTCAAGGCGCTTTCCTCCACTTTATTGTTCTTTTCTGTTCAGTCATCTTATCTGACGGACTTGCAGGACGCTTCGTTGGGAACACATGCTGGCTAATCGCTGCGCTATATTACAACTACATCACTTTCCTGGGTTACAGTGGTAAGTGCTTTTCCGAACATCAGGCAACTATACTATCGTTTAGATCTCTGTGTAATTGTTTCCCTGTAAGATCGTAAAAATGGACAGTGATCGTGACATGTTTGAGTTCAGCTACGGTTTCTGATGCGATTCGTGAGATTTTTCATTGCATCACCTTATACAGCCGTACCCGCTAGGGAAAAGCATTAATAGGAGAGAGGTTTAAGCGGCAGTGTCGGCAACAGATCTGGTTGCATTTCCATTATGTATGGTTCTTTATATGTTCGGTACAGAGGCGTTTCTTCATATAGGCGTCGAACCCTATTTTGTTGAGACGAGTGGGAGTGCTAGGCAACATTTGCAGATTATCTCATATGTTGTTGGTTAGTGAGATCTGACAAGCACTATAGGTAGTCAATAATTGCTCAGCTGCAATACCCTTTCGGTGCCTAGCTACCAGGCCACCCGAGGGCAACACAAGGGCTTAGATACTGTCCAAGGTGCAAAGGTTGCATTCGAAACACGGGCGTTCCGGTCAGCAAGTTCGCGCCTCAACGAGTGCTGTCCTCCGGTTCTTTAACTATGAAGGCTTAGTATTCAAGATTGGATCATTCATCTAACTGTCTTATACGAGTCAGGTTTTTGAGTCGGAATCTTTGATTAGTGGCACTCCCAAGTCCTTTCAGTGTCAGTTGCATGGGTGATGAACACAAGTAAAATTAATCGAAAAACGTAGCTATCGCTTCATAGTGTTCTTGACTGGGTTGATTTCGATTACCACATACGGAATGTACGGTTCGATCTCATTTCAGTACTACCCGCTTATCTCCTTGTTGTAATTTAGCATACCCGTCAGTAGATCCAAACTTTGATCAGGATTAGGACATCTCGAAAAGTGACTTTCCTTATACTATCGTTCGCGTCTACCAATCTGCTTTCGGTTTTCTAACTTTTCTTTGTAGATTTACGCCTTCCAGATTTTTGGCTAAGAATCTGCTCTAAGTTTAGTGTTTAGATACCTTATCAATAGACCTGAGCAGTTTTCCAGAAACTTAGAAATGAAAGGCACGCGCGATAGCCAAACTAAGTAGTCTTTGCTGCGTGTATGCTACGAGTTATGAAGTTCAAACATTTCGCAATAACCTGACCAGGTTCTATGCGTTCCAGGTTGCCTCCAGTCCCCCGGTTCAAATAACTCATGACGACTGAATACCTATAATCGGCTTATCAGTCACCATAGAATTTTGTACTGAATGTCATGCTACCCGATTTTTGCTCGTTTTCCCCGCTCATCCACTACTGGGCTATTCCGATTTGATGGGGAGAGGTATTCTGGCAACGGGCGTTTATTAGAGTTGATGTACTTATTTGGCAAAATATGTTTCTAGAAATTTATGATCATGATGCGCATTTACTGGAAAAATATCAAGAATGTGCAATGCGCAAACTTGTGTTCATCTGCCCTATCCCCGGGCCACGCTCATAATCTAGTACTGCGCCTAAGTAATTCGTTGAGTTGCATGTTCCACTGCATGTATAGTCACGTGACTGTTAGTAGTAGTTTCCTGCATGCATTGGGCGTTGACGAAACGCCTACATGCTGAAGTAACACATGACCTTGACAGAAACTCTGTATGAAGAAGTTCGGGACTAACGATCGGACGATTTTATTGACTACTTCATGAGATCTGTTTCTTATGTGATCATCATACTGTACCACTTCGAGCTGTGAAGAAAATGGTTGGTCATTTCCGAAGCATTGTTACAATTTCTTGTTTTTTGTCTGAGCTACTGAATGCAGATGGAGAAACTTGTCTGTGTGAATGCGTGTAAACTTTTAGACAGTTCCGAACCATCTTTTCATACAAACAATACTGATTTGTTTCATAACCGATTATGACTGTTTGGGAGCCTGAGTTTGATCACTTAGTTTCTATAAGTCGAGTGAAATTTTTCTATCACCAAATGTTAACTTTTTTTGCTAAAAGGGGGAACTAACGGCCTCGAAGGTTTGCCTGTAGGTACCACTGTCAGGTCGGGCGGCTTTGCATTGACTGACCCTCTACATAACCGTTAACAAAGTTTGAAGATGGGTATCACATGTTTTTTTACTCCATTTTGTCTAAGTGTATCGTGTGTTTGGCAGGCTGGGGGTAGTTGGAGCGATAGAAATATGTTCTATACATTGAATAGTTATGTGAGTTAGCGTGTATCTTCACTCGAAGGTTTACAAATTGTTTAAAAAATCGTCGTTCTCAGCTCAAACGCTTACAGGCCTGCGCAATTCGTGAACTGCAACCGCTTTGAAATAACTGCGCACTCATAAGCCGACATGACTCAGTGGCTAAGGCACGGACTTACTGACCAGAGGGTTCGTGGTTCGAACCCAACCGCGACTGTTCCTGTCTAGGCTTGGACGACCTAGTAGTGTGTTAAACCTCGTGCGTCCTTCGGGTGGCATCGTAGCTAGGCACCGAGAAGATGCTACAGCTGGACGTATGCACTCATGTCTTCCGTGTTCACTGTTGTTTTATTGTTGTTTATGCTTGGTGCTTCAGACGTCATGGTACTCTATCCAAAGTGTGTGACAGCGGTGGTAACATTCAATCACTCCTTACATAACAGTATTGCCTCTCTACCCACTTGGCGGACTATTGCGCTGATGGATAAACCAATAGCTATTGTGAACAACTTTCATATTCATGATACAAACAGGAAACAGGCGGTTCCAACCACATCGTAATGAGGCTGTTTGATAGTAAAAGGAACGTGTTTACACCATCCCGAATTATCGAAGAAGTTAGACTTTCGTTGATTACGTTTCTAACGCGTTGCCTGGATGAGTAGGTGTGCAACGGATCCAACAATAAGGCGACATCCACCGCTTTTCGGAATGCGGGAATCTCGTGCTTTCTCCAAATGGCTGCCAGCTTTATATTCATAACATGGAATTCATTCACTAAATTAACCGGTCGCAGTAGCTAGTATTCGTGCATATAACACTATGTTGCATTATCAAGGAAGACTTATTTTGTTTGTTCTTAACGCTGTACACACATAGTAAGACTCCGCGGCAGCATGCTTGTCTGCAACGATCATGCATCAGAAGATGACCACCTTGATTAATGCGATCAAGTTACTATTGTCACAATAAGTTCCCTGGTTTATAGTCACGATAGATAGAGCAGATTTGGTTCCACATGTGACTACGACCATAACTTTGTCAATCAACTACGTCCAAACGTACGGATGAGCTCCCAGTACAAAGTGCCCTCTCTAAAACGACCGTTGTCCACCGATCCCAACCTTAATCGCTGTCGGAAGGCTTCAGTGGAGGATAGTGGCCTCTTCCTTGAAAGACACTGAGCGTAAGAAGTTTAAGAACCACTGCGCAAAGCCGAAAGTAGCTGTTTGGGGAGTCCTATGGCTACCAAACCCTCAGAAATATGTGCAATATGCGGCTTAATTTAAAACAGCCTGTTTCGATTTTATTTCTTACGTAGACTTAGCCGCACCACTTTTAAACCCCTCTTCGGACGGCACTGGATCCAAGTGTGGCTGCAGAGCAAACCTGTTGATGTCAGACATGCAGTAGATGGTGTTCCACATCGTCATGTTAGGTTGTAATTTCCCCCTCGCAGGCTTAGATTTGATTTCTGCTCCAACCCAACAGGATTGTGGGTATATATATATATATAGTATAGATAGTATAGATAGTCATGCTGTTCAAAATCACGAACTAAGCTTTCTCTGATAAATTAAAGAGTAGGAGAGTAACTGAACTCAGGTTTTGGTGCACAACAGCTCGCTGGTTCCATCCTTGTGTCTTACATATTTTTCCATTAGTACAAAGGGTTGTTAATGCAAAATTAACTCGGGTCTTGGTCTTTATGTGCCATGCAACTCATTTTGGCGTACCTAGGTATATGTATCCATACCTCCTGCATTCAGCATGAGGTTCTCGATTGACACCTTTCGATTGTTAGGTTCGGAGTACTACGTGTTCGACGGAATCATGTGTGTACTCACTTGTTGGACGCTTTTCTCAGGTTCTCCCAGTTTTCTCATAGGGCTCAACTGACAACTTGACAAGCTGCATCCTAGTTGTTATATAAATGGCTGATAGGGTACAAAACCTCTCTTCAAATGGGCGATTTCCCTTGTAAACCATAAACGGTATGCTGCAGGTCCTTTTCATTATTGCTGTTTTTATTTATTTTGGTATGCTGCACCAGTTTCACTCACATCTGCATTTATTGTCTCAATGGAGATATCCATTGTTTCACTGCATTCATCAAAAGTCCTGTATATACTTGCCACCTTTTCAGCACTTCCCTTCCTCAAACGTGCCACCGTCTTGCTCTGGCCGATGACCGCGTCTGTGCTGCTTTTCATTATCGCCACATTCGTACTCCAGTGGAACTTCACGGTATTTCTGTGGCACTTGTACCGGTTCCGACTGTGACATTTGTTTAACCCTTCCATCGCCACCTAATCCACTGTGATTTGACACGAGACCCACCGTCAGTGGCATCTCAACGCTATTCATTGGCTGACTGTTTGTGTACATACTTTCACTTCAGCTGCTTACAGCCTACCGATACTTTTGCAAAGTTGCACCACACATTTTCATTCTGGGCGCTCTGTCACTGCGTTTTTTACCTCGCTATTTTCCCTCATCTTCGAACAGTGCCGCCGTAGTTTTCTGTAAGAGGATTTCCGGAGAGCGTTTCTCATTTGCTTGTCTTTACCCTGTATTTTTTTCATACTGTGGTTCATGTGTAACCTTCTAGATGACAGCGTGGGTCGAGATCCTGACTGCACTGTTCAGTTTGCATGTTCTTTTGGAAAAGATCTCCCAGTGGACGAACAGTTCAGTGCAGTCTGGTCCTGACCAAGACTTCATTTGCATACAAGTTCCGGTTTCCTCTATGCTGTTGCACTATGACGCACTTCTGGGATCTAAATAGCCTGTTTCTGGATTTCAAATATTTATTAGAATGAAGTGGTGGCTGTATCACCTTTTCATTTCAGCTTTCAAAATTCACACTGTGAAATTCGTTGTTTAATCTGTTGGAACTCTGACCGTTTTACACTGAAGATTTAGTAGGAATACAACGGAATGCATTAAAACGTTCCATATGTTGTTATGTCGGCATATGATTGGCCCTGAAACCCACACACTCCGATCGCTCAACGGTTGACCGTGACCGTTGCATCAGCCTGGTAGTTATAGCATCGAAGGTCCTCTCTGGTCTTATCCTTCGACAGTTGACTAAACACAGGGCGAGGCAGATCCGTGAAAACCAAGCTGGGTTCCGTTCTGCAAGAGGATGCATCGATCATATCTTCACCCTCCGACAGATTCTGGAACAGCGACATTGCTTCCAGCAACCAACAGTGGTTGTGTTCCTCGATCTGAAAGCTGCCTTTGAATCTGTGGACCGTCAGGCAGTGTTTATGGGGTGCCCACCCCCTAAAGGCACTGTACGCCAACTCCCGCTGCCATGTGAAGGTCTAGGGGAAACTCGCTTCAGAGTTCATCACATCAAGTGGTGTGAGAGAGGGCTGTCCTCTTTCACCTTTCTTCTTCAACTTCCTCATTGATCGTGCTACTGCAAGACTAAGTGGGCTTGGAAACTAACCTCATGCTTGCGGATGAGCCGATTGAGGTAGGAGAAAAGTTTGTCTACCTTGGCTTGGGGACAAGATGTCTCATTGGGTTAGAGCGTGAATTTACTGACCTGAAGGTCCGTGATTCGAACCCGACCTTTGTCTGTCGACCTGGGCAACCTGGCAATATCCGAGTCCTCGTGCTCCCTTTGGGTTGCATGGCAGCTAGGTACCGAAAGGGTGCTACAGCTGAACGATTTGTCTGCCTTGGCAGCTGTATCAGCCCCGGTGGTCTCGCGAAAGATGATATTTCCATCCGGATTGGGAAGACCATAACAGCTTTTGTGAGCCTGTGACGTAGGTGTGACATCAGGGATCGAGTTTACAATGCTGCGGTGCGCTCCGTATTACTATACGGGTCAGAAACCTGGACGTTGCGCGCCAAGGACGTCAAAAGTCTTTCAGTTTTTGACCGTCGATGTCTTCGGAGCGTTTCCTAGGTCTGGTGGGAGCACCGGATAAGCAGTGCTGAAATACGTCGAGTGGTATTCGGAAGAGATAACTCGCCCACGATAGATGAACTTATCACAATGCATGGGTTGCGCTGGCTTGGCGACGTGCTCCGTATGCAAGTCGATCGGCTCCCTCGAGGGTTTCTTTTTGCAGAACCACGCGAAGGGTGGAAACGAGCTAGCGGAGTTTAAGCAATGACTTGGCAGCGAAGTGTGGGAGCCGTTTCAATTCAACTCAATTTTTGAGCTATAAAGCTTGTACCAAAGATATTGATTCCAGCTGCTACAGTTTCGATCACCGGAAAACGGGAGTGTGGGACGCACAATCAAGCCTTGGAGTCGAAGGCATGTTCAGTTTGTTCGGAAACTGGGCAGCTATGCGTTGAAGGCGATAGCTTTGATGCATGAGTCCCACTGACTGCGCGGTTGGACTTTTTTGGCCAAAATCATTAACCACTGGTGATTTCAGTCCCGGGCTGCCCATCTAGGGACGCGGCAGTTGCCCACCGGACTAAGTTTATTGGCTATTGTTGTCGTACTTCGTTGCCAGGTCATACACTGTCCACCTCGGTCGCTTCCACTCAGCACAGGGCTGGGAAAAAAGACCTGTGTGAGGTAGACGGTCTGCTGGCATGCGCAGTACATGTCCCAACCAGCGCCATCTATGAAGCGTGAGTAATTCATCTATTGCGGGAGATTTCCTTCTTCCTAAGACCGTCTGGCGTACCTCAGCATTACTAATCCGATGTTCCCACCACACCTGACCAAAGCTTCGGAGACACTGATGGTCAAACACTGACATCTTCCGTATGTGCATTGCGCGTGGGGGTCACGTTTTTTGAAGGCCATTACCAGCAAACTCAGCTTCGTAGGTCATTGCCGTCTCCCTGGATGGCGACGCCGAGACGCGACACATCCATGGTTAGGGACATTGTCAGACATGGCACAGTCGTGCCCTCGTGCATCCAAGCTATCGCCTTCAATACATAGCTCCTTTCCCAATCCCCTTACTTAAAATTCCACTGGCTGCTCTGTATGTACGCACCAATTTTTCAGCTCCCGCCTTCAATGCGCAGCTACCGTCCCCGTCTACTCAAATCATCAGTTAACGAAACTATTGCAGATACAACCACTGTACCACAACTACGCGGTTCTTACAGCTGATTATGATGGTGATTTTGGATTTCCCTCTCATTGCCGTGATTTTTCTCTTCGTTCTTCGGTTAGGCTGTTTTTTTACCTTCGCTACTAATGTTTTGATAGTAGGTAGCGTAATAAAAGACCCTCAGTCTCGTTTGGCATGAACTACTTGTCCTAAGGCTCGAACTGTACGCGCCGACTAGATCGATTGGGCTGCATATTCTCTAGCCCGACATACTTGAGGGGCAGAGGATACTCTCTCATGTGTTGCTCAGGTCTTACCTGCTGGTCTCTCATAGTTTTTCTGAATGCTTCCAATATGCGATACAACTTAATGAAGTGGGCAGAATCATGGATTGACGTGGATTTACTTTCAGAAAAGTTTACACACTCCCGATAAACAAGGGCTTGTACCGCGCCTGTATGTGTCTTACGTCAATGTTCGTCAGAGAGTTACAGACTTGGATCGGATATTGAAGTATCGGCTTCGGTATTCCTGCAGTGGACAGGTTCAGTTGTCGGTCGGAACTTAACCACCTTGATGCTTCGTCACGTGAAAGCTCGTAATTGTGTGCCATGTGAGACAGTTATTTGGATCTCAGCAGGACAGCAGACTCCCTTTTTTGGAAGTTTCGATCACCAGAAGTACCTGCGGCACTGTCTCATTGCATATCGAAATCTGCATGAGGGACAATATCTGCACTTTACTGTCTGTTACGGTGTGAACGTAAGTTGGTGCTGTCTTTATTCTATAAAGCTAGACAGACTTGCACCTCAAATTCGCTGACGGAGAAAGTCGACCTGCCGAAAAATGCGCTGCGCTCAAATAACGACCTTGATCGCTTCATCGAAAAGCACCTCGCTCTGAGTGGCAAACCGAAAGTGTCGCTCACTCACAGTCAAAAAGGAACATTGAGCATTAGTATTTCTTACACCGGCGATCATGGTTTCAGCCTGTGTTAACGGACATTGCACGTATCCCTGCACCGGACTTACAATGCAGCCCACTTGTGTGCGAAGTCATACACACGGACTATGCAACTTCCGTCATTCAAAATTTAGACCTCAGTTTTATGCACAACTTATGACGTATATCATTTCACCCGCATTGGCGGTGATAAGTGTATCAGCAGAACTGAGAGGAGGTTTAAAACATCTAGCCAAAAGGTACGTGGCCAAAAAACTTCGTACCAAGTCAGATGAACCTAACCGAACGCTGAGCAAATCCACTGTCAAATGCTCGATGGATATGCACCTAAACGACACAGATCGCTTGAAGAATCGTGCAAATCAGGCGACCGCAGAGACTGAAGTCCCTTGAGAACATACCGATTAGTAGTTTTAGGCCTGTCCTTTGCGTTCAACAGGGATCACTCTGAAACTGCCCTGGTTTCCCAGATCGGTCATGCTGTCCAACAATTGTGTAATGTTATAAACTGTCTGTATTATGCATCTTATGTCGCTTTACACGTTTTGCGGCGTATTAGTGTACGAAGTGAATTCATCCCGCAACCGTGTTGTTCTCACTGCTTTGCTCCAATGGCTCAGGGAAAAAAGTACCCCAGCCTACCCACATTGAAATACACGTAATGCTGTGCGTGATAGATTCGTTTACTTTCATTTGGATGGCGGAAAAATCTCTTCCGGTTGCAGTGGTACTTGATGAGGGTTTTCTCAGTGGAGATAGCGGCTTCCAAATTTCGTACGCTGTTGTACGACGCGGAAATCTAGTGTGACTGCTGAGGTAACCAAGAGCAAGGTGACAACACTAACCGTATATTCCTCGACTGTGTTGGATTCAGGGGCAGCTTCAGTGAGGGCTCACGGAATTTTGGGAAATCTTAACGGGTTTGTGGGGTCTAAGAGTGTTACCAGCGTGGATGAGAGGAGGGAAACAGCGCGTTTGTTGGAAAATTACTACTGGTGTAATTGTCAGTAGTGTATATTTAATGATGCTTATTGCTCTTGTGAAAAAGGGGTCGAGACTTTTTCGGAATGCAGAAATTGGGAGGTTATTGCAGTAGTGATATTCTCATGAGACTGGCGCTTGAACACTTAGTACAAAGAAGAAGAATCAAGAGGGATTTCAAGGGTTAAGTGAAGTGGCCCAAAATGGGTCGGTCGTCTTTTAGAAGCGATGCCCTCTACTTACTCGTGGAATCGGAATTTGAACAGAGAAATAAGGCTGTCAAGAATATAGCGTCCTAAACTGTTGGTTGCAGTGGCTAAACACCCTCAGTCACGTAGCCCTTATCGAACTGGCGTTCAACGTGGCGCAGGTGCGGTTGGAAAAGAGGGCGTCGAGAGCAGGGTTCGAACCTGCGCGGGGAAACCCCATTGGATTTCAAGTCCAACGCCTTAACCACTCGGCCATCTCGACCTGCCCGCGGACTTTTCGTTATTCTTGTGAAGGATTAACGAAACAGACATTCGCAAATGAACAGACAGTTCGACTGCGCCTCTCGTTTTTGGTATTCCCGCAGGGCGTCACCCTCGTCTCATTTGACACGATATTCAGAAGTGGCGGAAACTCAGGGATGCTTCTCAAGAAACCGGTGCTGGACCGGCAAAATTCTCAGCAGCCCACAGGTAATGAGTTCTCTCTAGCAAACAGTGGGATGTTTCCGAATGTTCGGTATGGATGGACTAGTGACGTGATAATCTGAGGTATATACTGTGTGTGCCACAAATTACTCACTACCTTCCGGCGTCTAGGTCTGGTCTGTCCTAAATTCTTTTCTCAAAAGCAGTTACCTGTATGGAGTGAAGCCAACAGGGCCGGGCCAATGGATTGACACAATCTGGACAGTTACTGGGCAATGGTTTACCAAATTTTCGAGTCAAATTTTCTCGCCAAACCACAATCCTGGCTTACCAGTTGCAGCACACAACAATAAAATGACAAACAGTACCCCTGATTTCGATCTAATAGAACGTCTTGAGCACGTCTATTAGCCTGTCTCGTAGTTTGTGACTGTATTTTCCGGAATCTCTACTGAAACCATGTTTGCACACCTTTCTGTTTTGATCCATTAATTTCAATTCCTTCCTCAGATATCGTCCCGCTGCTACTGTTGATTAAGCCGTTTAGACATCAATATCCTATACAAAAACTCCTTTTACAAACTTCTCTGGGTTTCTTGGAGTATATCATACAAAAACTCCTTTTTAACAAACTTCTCTGGGTTTCTTGGAGTATATATGGACGAAAGTGAAATCAACAGAGGAACGTTAAAAATACCACACCTCCACGTGTTTATCTGGGAAGTACATATGGAACCCGGCTTTCCATAGACCACTCCCTACCACATTTTGTCAAAACTATCCTTCCTCTCATCTGCTTTTGTCCATGGTTGCCCTCATGGCCAGGTAAGACTCAGCCCTCGGTAGTAATCAAGACTGTGCCAATTAGGCTGGATATTATACCCAGCCAATGCAGCGGTACGCTGCACACAAACTGACGCACTTCATTTTGCATGTCGAACGTGCCACAACATGAATCGACAGTTTAGGTGGTGGGACGGCGATGAAATTTTACTTCACCTCAACCTTCCTAAGAAAAGCTAGTCAACAACATACGTTATATGGCTCGCGTATTAAGTATGGAATACATGGCCAGCCGTCCAAAGCTTGTGGATGCCAAGAGCTCGGTTCACATGAGCACGGCCAGAGCGACTCGAGGGAAATCGTCTGACTGGTACTGATGCTAAAATCTTTACTACCAGGAGTTCAAGAAAATTCCAGGGCTTTACTAATATTGTCTGTGTACACATGAAGTGACATAATCAAAGCAGCGTTATCAATGGACTGGAAAATAAAACGGGCTCAAAGTGCGATTGTGGTTGAAAGCTTGCCCGACTGATAGAAACCTACTAACTCTGACTCATTTCTGAACTTGCACACATTCGGCCTCGAGTTTTCAGATGCGAATATGGAACGATAGTGATACATTTGGGGAAGGGAGAACGGTGCTCAACAGATTTTGCTGTTGTTGTTACCTGCTCAGAGAGTAATCCCATTCGTCTTGAAGTTATTGTGAGCATCTCAAGGTTGTGAAATAACGAGATTTATGGAAGTTAGCAGAATTTCTGTTGATTTAGCCCAGGATGTTTGATTAGGTCCTAAAGAGATTGCCCACAACCAGATTAATTCAGGCGAAATTTCTGTTGATTTAGCCCAGTACGTTTGATTAGGTCCTAAAAAGATTGCCCACAACCAGATTAATTCAGGCGAGGATATCTCCTCTTTCATTTCGCGAAATACACTCATTTGAAGAATAGTTTGGTCTTAACGGGGACTAAGCCGAGTGCCAGCTGGATGTGTCGTTTGCAATAACAAGATTCTCATTAACCCGGAGACTGTGTCTAACTGACGAGTCACTAGAAGGACGAAACCTTTCGTGGATTGTCGATGAGTTTGCAACAGACTTATTAGTAGCGTGTTTTGTCTAGACTCGTCTTTTTGGCTTTTTTCTGTGAATCCAGGATGCCGTCGTAGGGAATTAGTTTTTCTACTCAGCAAAGAATGAACTGTTACGTGTCGAGTCAAATATCCATAAGCATACTGAAGTGGTGTTACCGCAAGAGTCCGAAGAATATCTCGTTTACATTCTTCAGCTGAATTTGACGCCAAGTGCCTACCCCACAATGTATTCGGGTGGACATCCGAGATACCAGGACACTGACATGTCACCCCTTATAAGGTCTTACAGGTGGTACTTGACTGTATAAGGACTAGAATTATAATCCAGCATAACATCCAGCCGTCGCCGAAGACTGCACACTTCACAAGAAACTTCTCGTCCATATGGATTACGACTTGCAAAAATACAATTGTTGAGCACTGAAGGCGGCATTGCTTGGCGTAAATACTAGTCATAGAACTCTGATTCAATTGAAAGAGGGCCCGCGGTGTCAGAGGACCCAACTCAATTACAAAATGACTAATCCAGTCTGAATATTACTATTTTGCAGAAATACTCAAAATTAAATTAGGTGGACATTGCTTCATCCAAATACATAAGGGACAGTGAAACCGCATAGGAACAAGAAAAACATAGGTAGAAACAAGAAAGGATGCAACGAAGACAATAAAACCAATAGCCTGAATAAAAACACAAACAGTGCACGAATAAATTACTGATGTTAGAAACCCATCTCACAGTGAAAGACAAAGGTTGTTAACCACACATGGAATGCAAAGAAGAACATTACCTAACGGGAACAGAGACGAAAGAGAGGAAACCAGTTCCGCTTCACAATATACAACAACAAAAGAAACTGTGCAAAAAACAGCGCGCCAATTTGAGGATAATAACAGTCAGTGGATAAATATTGCAGCCCCACAGTTGCGTGAAAACCATTGCCACATTCCTGATCCACGTTCACAGCATATGTTCCTGACACAGCTGACTCTAATTGCGTCAGGGAGCAGAGGTAGTTAGCTTCCACAGCCATATCCAAGGGGCCACAAGCTGGTGGCCAAAGCGGATAAACACGCGTATCACTTGATCCAGTGTGGTTTCGATAGAGGAAACGGACAAAATAGTCTTCTGTTGCCGTGGGCTTATGATGCAATTCGACAATCAGACAGCTAGCCAGAGGTGGTACACGTCTGGAGGGTGAGAAGAAAGTAGATAGAGCAACAATAATAGTAACATAATGGAATACGAATGCCTGAGTGCAGTCACGGCTTCATGCGATAACAAACAAGAGGAAAGAGATAGGCTAGTTGTCTAAAACGAAATAAAAACACAGCACTGACTGCCGGATCGATCGGTACCAAGAATTAATCATTGGTAGAAGATAGTACTTTTCACGATTGTGTTCTGTCACTCTGAGGAGTCATGCTCAGTCGGATTGGGGAGAGAACAGTCAGAGGGACACAAACACTTTATCAAAACGTTCAGTGACTGACTGAAGTCTTGAAAATTTATTTTACCCCCATTGACGATTATTTTCAAGATGGAGGTTAGCAGCCAACCGCAATAAACCCATACCAGAAATCGAACTTGGGGTCGTCCAGACGTAGATTCATGATAGAGGCGATCTCTTCGGTTAGCCTTCAAGGCGTAATTTGTCAGGAAGCGTGGCTACTTTAGAGAAGTCAAGTGTTAGTCTGCAATACTTGTGGAGGGCCTGATAACTAAAAACATCCATGGGATTTGGACCTGAAAGTGGCAAGCACAAATGTGGGATTCGGTGCTACCGCGAGCGACGGAAACTGCTAACCAAGGTAACAAGCAGTCGATCCTGTTGCACCCACCTGATAAGTCGGGGTCAAGACGAAAAGTGTAATGAATGGCTTTACAAAAACGACCAAATCCTGAACCTACACTTCACAAGCCAGCATGATGTGTGGAGAGCAGCAGCTGGGGATGAGAAAATGACATACCTAGTGGTGTCCATACGACCGTCTTCAACACATGCCGAAATCTGCCCATTTACCCCACCCATAACAGGATGACACTCGTGCCAGCTTCACGCATGTGCTTGAAGCATACCCGCTGCAGCATTAAATCCGTCGCCGTCGGGTGAGCTTAATGTTGCAGACAAAGATGACGAGGTGCATTTTTATTGTATTTTTGACATTACTGGTGAACGGAACTGCAGCATTTCACACGAATGTACAATGTTGGAAGTGTTATCAAGGCCACTAGCTCCTACTGCTCTCCTTCGCTTCCGTTCAAACCAAATCAGTCAAATTTGCAATTTTGATTTGATATGCATCGGCCTTCTAAAAATCCACACGACATGGTGACGGAGTGCGAAATACTATTACGGTTATTCCGCTGATGCGATCGATAACTGCCCGCTGGTTCCAATCGGCAAGGGCGATGTTAACGGATTCAGCCAATGACTCATCTGGGTCACGATTTGAGCGCTTTGGAGACGATTAATAACAATTTGAGTTATGCCCCTAGTGTGAACAACCTAGTCGTCCGATTGAGCCAAGTAAAAGATAGCGTGAAGACCTTCGTCACTATTCATGCACAGCAAAATACATGTGCAACTACACAAGTGCCAGAATAGGTAACAGATGCAATGCAATAAAATCTGCTTGGTTGAAAAGTAGGATGGTTAACCTATTTGGGAGGTCACCAACAAAACCAGGCAAACTTGGTGCGGCATTGAGAAGAATATTCTGATGAGTCGCTAATGAAAAAAAATAGTTCAGCAGTAGCACATTTTCGGTGCCCAGCTGCCACGCCGGGGGGCTATGGATACTGTCAGGATACCCAAGCGTAGACAGGAGCAGTCGAGGTGCTGAAGCTAGGTTCGAAACACGGACCTTCCGGTCCGTAAACGGGCACCTTAACCACTGAACTATCTTGAAATGCTGATGGGTAAGTAACAAGTGGAAAACAGGTTCCCCATTGCACTTGACAGTCATGAATGGCCAGCAAATATCCCGAGCTTTCCGCGTTTGAAACACGATCATGAGGAAGCCGTTTTAGTTGACCTGCACACCTGAAGTACCCATGTTAACAGAGGATTATATCTTATGGAATCACGAAGGGAAGATGACAGTCATTGATGAGAAAGTTTGAGAGGATTCATTGCAATGAAAGGTTACGCGTTTAAACCGGACAGAAATACCGGAAAACCTAACGGAAATCCAACAGTACCACCAGATTGATTTCTGGTCAAGGAGTGTGGTGAAAGTTACACCAATTCAAGTAACAGGCCTTTCCTACACACCGATTGAAAATGCCAAGGTGACTCATCATCGCGACCAAGGTTGAATCATGTGCGAAATATGCGACTAGTCGTTGGTACGGGCGAACCACATCTGTGTTGAAATTCGGCACAAGCAGTGGCAGTGGAGGGACTATTTTCTTCGGGTTCTGTTTTGCCAGTGGGAGTTGAAAAATGTGGAAGTTGGCGCGCGTGCGAAGCAGCTGGAGCACGTGAGAAACCAGAGGACCACCACGGAACCGAGTAATGGATGGGGTTGAGTAACGAATGGAAAACTTGAAATCCATCATTTTTGCACACTGCCGCACCATTTCCGCGGATAACCAGTGGGGTCGTGGAAGGTTGTGTGAGTTCCATACGGTGATCGCATCACAAATCTTCCAACCTGCTCGTAATCGATCAGCCGGAGTGGGATTGACTGGAAACATGACAGCTGGTCATTGATGTCCGGGGACGAGAAAGAAATGTGGATTGGTAAGGATAACCATTTTAAAAAAGTCGAAAGACAGTGAGAGAGGAACAGGGCTCTAGATTTGCAAACAGGGAATTCTAAAATAACATGTTGCCTTCTAGCAGATCCCGAAAAACCATCAAGCCAAGTTCAAGTTCAAACAGAGGTACGTATAATTCAAGGCAGACGACGTTTTAAATGAATCACCATAAAGTACAACCTTTTCATTTTTAAAAAATCCCGGGGGATCTAACCCTCAGCATCCCCAGAAGTACACAAATTCTGTCTTCCACCCAACCGCCTCTGTACAAGGACCTTAGTATTATGCCCCAATTGTTTTCTGACGTCCTGTGTGCCTGTGTGCAGAGCAGTCTTCGAAATTAACGACCTCGCTAGATAGGCAGTACGGACCGAGGAATTGGCATACTGAATTAACATTCCTCTTTACGCAGAAACGGAGAGAAGGGATTTTTGTATTCAGATGAGAAAATCGACATGACTGATATCTCAAACCAGTAAGGATTCTTCATCTCGGCACCAACTATTACGGACTTAATCTTACCTTTTCTCCTCCTTCCAACAGCACGGCATGCTACCAGAACCATCCAGACCACACATTTTCTCTTCATTCCCATTTGTGATTGCATCAGTCGTGACTGTCTGATTGACTGTCGAACAAACGGATACTCCCAACGAACAAACCTTCCTTATTGTCCAGAAGATTTCGAGATAATTGGTGGCCTTTCTCTCTCAAAGTGTGTGTGTCAGATAAGTCAACAGGAACCTCCGTTACGACTTGTCAGGCAGATTTTTCGAGTGCTGTTCGCTTTCTTGGAACAACGTCCTAAGAGACCGCCCAAGGAAGTATTCGTCAGAATCTTCGATCGAACAAGTTTGATTGCAGTACACCTCTCTATTTCAGAGATGCATCAGATGTCAATCGGTATAGATAGTATCTGGAGTAGGAGGAATTTGCTGGCCGATCTGCTCGAGGGTTCGCATGTTAAACGTTGCAACAGAAGCACGAATAATAGGCTTGATTAGCGGATGTGAGTTAATTCCCTAGGGGCCTGACCGAAGTGGCCACATTTAGGACCTGCAGAAGAGTTGAAAGACAACAGTGAAGGATGGGAGGCGACAGCATTTACATTTTTGGTATATCCGCCCTGTTTCATGTACCGAATAGAGTGTCCTGGCTGATTCAGCCAAACGATGTGGCATGAAGTCCCGGTCATTTGGGTAATTGACGGTTGTAAGTGGGCTGAAATGTTATCAACCTGTCCAAAGTTAGACAGGATGAAGATTATGATCATCAACCATGCCGTTTGGCTCATAAATCTGACCACAGGGTAGCAGCGATAAGCACAAAGCTATTCCAGCAGTACAAGTTTTAAGGACCAGTTTCCTCACTTGGACAACTCCCAACCTGGATGTCTGGGACAGCGTTTGTCATATTGCAAGAAGGGTCTCAGCAGACGTTGGATAGCCATTTTCCAGTACAGTTCAATCGGTTGCTGAGGTACGCCCAACGCCATACCACGGCAAGACCCAGGCACTTCGCAATGGTACTGATTACGGAACGTATATCCGGTCGGACACTCCATTTGTTTCACTGGAAGTCTTTTACCGTCTTGCTACGTTATACGATTGACACAAGCCCTGAAACATACCAAAGCGGGTCGGCTAAATCCCTCAGCTGACCCTTCCAACTTAGGCTATTGTGAGGTTTCTAGTTGGGTCACTTAACTAGACGCGGCAGCTGGGCTTGCAAAGGTAACTGGATTTTCGAGTTCAACTCGTACCATTGCGCGAAGGATCAGCGAGGAGTTTTTATGCTTGCCAAAACATATGGACGCACTGCTACTTAAGATCGTATTTTCTGTGTAGGCTGCCACATGTCGACCTCAAATTTGGATGAGTTTAGGCGGAACAAACGAGGGAAGACACGGTAACCCGAGTTGGGCCGATCAATCAGGACGTATGAAGGACGCGTTTTGTTGAGCTCCAGTGCATTCAAGTTGCAATGGTCCAGCGTGGCAGGGCCACAATAGGGTTCCAGCGTAGTCAGACGAAGTAGATCGCCAGATGTGTTCAATCCCCCAGAGAAACGTAAAGATTACTTCATTGTGAATAGTGGCAGTCATCGACCCATTGGTGAATAGCAGAAACTTTGTGTGACGGTGCTGGAGTTAGCTCCGAGGCTATGGTGCTACATACTGACCGGAAGGCCCATGATTAGAGTTCAACGCTGAACTACCAGAGAACCCTACCCCAGCTTCAGCAGCAGCCAGCTTCACGATGCTTAATTAGGGTAGGGTGGTGGGCATGTACCACAATATTACAGAAGCTGAAGGATTTCAGTTGAATATCACGCGACATAGAAGCACCCCAGTCCGTCCTACTCCTGCCGTATTCCGCTTCACCCCAGCTGGGCAACGATCAGATACGAGTCATTATTGCCCTAAACACCCACCTTGCCAACATCCTCGACAGGAGCTTACCGTTAAATAGATAAAATAGTTTAGCTGTAACACCCTTTCAGTGCCCAGCTGCTATGCCACCCGAAGGAAGCACGAGGGCTGGGATACTGCCAGGTTATCCAAGCCTAGACAGAAGTCGAGATGCAAAAGCCGAGTTCGAACCACGGACCTTACGGTCAGTAAATTCGCGCTCTAACCACTGGAACTTATCGCCCCCGACGTTGTTTAGGTGAGCTCCCAAGCTTACCAATTCAATAAACATGAAAAAGAAGCATCCACAAGTTAAAACCAAGCGATTTTGCCCGAAATAACTGACTCAACTAGCTTTCTACTATCTGTCCGACAGAAGCTTACCTCACAACGAAACAATTGTTAAAATTAGGTTTCAACTTCGACCGTACGGAGAAACCGCTAACTCGCAGTGTAGTAATCCTGGCTACAGAACTCGCAATTTTGAGGATTCCGGTAGAAAAACTTGAGGAAGCCAGATTGCGAATTCCGAAGCCCTAAATTAGCCATCTACACGACAAATAGAGGGCGGGGTACATAGTCCACGATGTACTTGGGGCCTATTCATGTACCCCTCAGATAGAGGCGCCATCCAGGATGCCCGGTGCACCCTTAGATAAATGCTCACCCGTGAGCTTCATCATTTCTGGTGCTTGTACGATTGAACGCCGCGGTTGCTGGAAAGCACTTCATGAGCCATCCGTTTGTGGTTTGAAGGCGGAGTATGTCCAACTTCCCTAGACAGATAATGAATGGTTTATCAACCCTCCATTGCCCTTAGCTTTGGCGAAGACACCTTCATAACGAGAAGGTAGCAAACAAGCTTTTTTTTCAGCTGAGGCGGTAGCTGGTAAGCATCAGGCTGGACCAACTTCACAGCACCTGCACGTGATCATACCGGGATATTCTGAAGCTAACAGCTGTCTATTGTGATGAGAAATCCAGTCTGTGAAAGACAATCTGCCCTCAGTGTTAACTTTGCCTGAAACTACCCATTTCGTGGTTACTGCTTACTAAATAAAGACACATTATCGTGCAAAATAATTGCAGAGGCGTTCAAAACTGAGTGCAGCATTACCGAATGAGCTCCTGATGCTCATAAAGTGACTAGAAAAAACATACAGTTGAATAAGAATAAGTCGAAAGAACTGAAGATCGTTCGGGGCTGCGAGGTACCGAAGACGACTTACGGAATCGTCGCTCAAAAACGTCCAATGTCATTGTGAACTTCTTTTCTGCGATCTCGACGTTTTGTGAACTCATTAATTTCCGATGCAAAGTAAAGAAGTTGGGGCAATTTCCTGACATTTTTAGCAAATGATCTGTGGCTAATGGAATGGAGAAAACTGGGGGTGATGTGAAACTCGTCGACGTGGTTTCGTAAAGTCCTCGGGCAAAGCTGTTGGCTGACATCAACGTCCTCTCTGTTCCAGAACTGAGAAATAGCGTCTCATCCTGTATTATGGTAATGCGAATTTTCCTCACAGTGGGCTTACCGGAAGATAAGACGTGGAAAGTAAACTCGGATAAAAGTAACGGATAAACGTCCCGAGGGAAACATGTTGTTCTGCACCATGATGAGTTAGTTGCCCATAGCCTTGAGTCCAAAGGTTTCTGTAAGGATCCTCGGGAATCTGATAAATCGGAGTTCTGTCACCATGACGAATAAGAGTGAACAGGAAGATCGGTGGTGTACCGTTTAGATCCCAGTACTCATCAGAAGTCGTGAGTCGCAAGAAGGAAACGCACAAAAGACCCAGACAATTTGACAACATCGTTCAAGCGGAGGATTACAGCAGAGTCACCCACATAAGCCGAAAGATTGCAGGAGGGCAGTGTGCCTGAAAGGATTAACACCTTTAAGTTAAAAGATCAAACTGACCGAAAAAGAAAGTCAGATTCTTTATGAGTGGCGTGAAACGAGTGTCAATGAGCTAAATAAATTCGTAGATGATTTCTCATTCCAATGTCGTAATGGCGAAGACGCAACAAATAAAGAGGCCACATCCTTCCTCTTTAAATCCATAACGATACGTGCATCATTATTGTCTTGATTCCTTCAGTCCTTCCTTCAATCAGTCAGACATTCGGAGGTAACGAGCATCTGGGACATCCCATGTCCGTTGCCTCACCTCCCGCATTAGGGTGTTACAAAGCGGTTAAATACCGTCCTGGAAAATTAACTCCGCATAATCCAAGCAAAACGTCTCTCATCGTCACAGAAAATGACGGCAAATACCTCCATTGAAACTGTGCTCAAAGGAAACAGCAATAACGGCTTTTGAAAAGCCATTCGTCATTTGCTGCGCAGGTGTATAATGTGACAGAAAGCTGCACCCATTGTCTGCTCAACTGGAACAACTTCAACCTGCGTTCCAGGGTTGCTATTCAAGTTGTCGTGCCTCCTTCAGAATGGCGCAAACCACGAGGTGGACAGCGTATGACTTGGCATGAGGGTGTGAAACAGATTACGAAGAGTATGGGTGTTGTTGGTGTGGTACGCCTTCCAGGATGAGCTGCCCGTAACCCAGGCTGCGCTTGACTGGAGATATTGACATACATGGTGGCTGATCGATGTCAGTAACGTTCGTGCTGTCAGTTTCTCTCCAGATTGTCTGATTGAGCATTTGGGGGTGTAGGCACCTCAGAATGCTTGATATAGACCAACACTAGGTCCCTTCCTCACCCAGCCTTTTTCTCTTCTTTTCACTCTAAGGCTTTAAATATAGTTAAATTAGACTTATGGTGGTACGGCAGTGAAGCATCAGTGTCAGCACTGATGTTGCTGTCTCCTAAAATGATGATGTCGTGAAGAGGCTCGTCCTCATCGTGTTGTGACGGTTTGTGTACCTCAGTAACCCACTGAGGAGTACTGAAGGATGCCCGTGCAGCACCCACAGTTTCTGCGACCAGGCTAATCAGTGGATACGGGTTTGACAAAGTATCCTAGCGCTTCTTGAAATTTGGGCTACTCCAGTGGTCTCAAGCCAACCACCACTGTCCCGCAATTAGGGTTTGATTGAGGACCCTAGTCATCTTTCTGTCTATTTGGGCGCCCTAGTAGCATCTCAGCCTAAATACGACAATGAACTTTACATGTAAATGTATCTCCATGTCACATCAGCTGTCGAGTAGTGAGAGCAGCCAGGTTGCTTTATTCACTGAAAACAGTAGGGCGGATAAGAAAAAAAACATTCATTGATTCAAAGCAAAATCAAACGAAAAACGACTGCTGGTGCCTTCACTCTTTCTTCATTGTTATCTCTTAACTCTCGACTTGCTCCGCATGACAGCCTCTCATGTAGATCCAAGCTGTAGGCAATTCAGTCAGGCACCTATGGAGCTGACACGAAGTACACCATCGCTCACACCTAACGCTCTGCAATCGCGATTTAGGATCTGTCCTCCTGTTTTTATGGCAGGTTTCAACATGATAACCCCTAGGCAGATCAGCCAACAAGCTGCTCCTGTGTATACTGTAGACAGCATGTCGCTCAACGTCTTTCGTATCTCTGAAAATCGAATACAGTATCCAAGTACAGTTATCCCGCCCTTTCTACCTAGACACCCCAGACTACTAACTTTGATCAAATCTGAAGCTACTGCAGCTGGTTGCGCGGGTGTTATTATGTAACCGTAAAATGACAATATAATAATACTATATATATATAATATAGCCATAAGTTCGCAAGCCGAGTCTTTATTGCCCAACTGGATACCTGTAAACAGTCGGATTTGTGTTGTCCGGCGTTCTATTTAAATAATAAAAAGGACTGGCCGAAAATAGCCCTTGCAGCTCTCCGCTCACCGACCTT